>CM077080.1:92528271-92763271 GCA_039513925.1 Platanthera zijinensis
TTGGATCTACTGATTCAAACTTGTGCAAGAGGTTTTCCAACCTAATGCATTCAAAATTTGAAATGAGTAGCATGGGTGAGCTTTCCTTCTTTCTAGGATTGCAAGTCAAACAGCATGCTGATGACATATTCATTTCTCAAACCAAGTATGCAAAAGAGTTGGTTAAGAAATTTGGTATGTCTGAAGCATCAACTATGAAAACACTTATGCCTACTAATGTTGTATTAGATGCTGATGAACATGGGAAACCTGTTGATCAGGCAACATATAGATCAATGATTGGCTCTTTATTGTATCTTACAGCTAGTAGACCTGACATAATGTTTGCTACATGCATCTGTGCTAGATTCCAAGTAAGCCCTAGAGAGTCACACCTAACATTAGTAAAAAGGATTCTTAGGTATGTGAAAAGTTATCCAAATCTAGGTCTCTTGTATCCAAAAGATTCAGGATTTGAATTAACTGGATTTTCAGATGCTGATTATGCTGGATGTAGAGTAGACAGGAAAAGCACCAGTGGAACTTGTCAGTTTATTGGTGACAGACTTCTCTCCTGGTTTTGTAAGAAACAAACATCTGTGTCCACATCAACTGCTGAAGCTGAATACATGGCAGCAGGTAGTTGTTGCTCATAGATATTATGGATTTAAAATCAGCTCTTAGACTATGGTTACAACTTAGATAAGTCAAAAATCTTTTGTGATAACACCAGTGCTATTTATATAGCCCAAAATCCAGTCCTCCATAGTAGGACAAAACATATAGAGATTAGACATCACTTCCTAAGAGATAATGTTGAAAAGAATAAAATTGAACTTCAATATATCCCAACTGATTTGCAAAGGGGAGATATTTTCACCAAACCCTTGGATGAAAAGAAACACACATTCTTCCTGAATTAGTTAGGAATGTTAGATGTAGAAAGTCTAAATTAAGATCCAATTTTTTTTAAAACCTTAAAATTGACAAAGACTAGGCTAAAAACTTTATTTTTCTAGTGTCTATAGGTTCTTTCTTAACTCTGAACTGTGCTCGACGTTTTTACTAAAGATCGTCGAACGGAGATCGACGTTCTCATGAAAGCGTCGAACGGAGCTCAGCGTTTCGTTGATAGTGCTAGGCTATCTCTTTCCGGTCAGAGATCGTCGAACGGAGCTCGTCGCTCTCCAATATCATCGAACAGAGATCGACGATGTTGAAGACCTTTCAGATTCCTTTAGAAGCCCAGATCGTCGAACTGAGTTCAACGATCTTTCCATTTCAGTGTCGAACCCTGATATAAAATCATTTTCGGCCGTCGTTCTCTTTTGCACATTAATACTTTCTGCAGAGCTTTCTTTCCCTCCAAACCCCTCTACACTTGGTCTTGTTTGGTTTGTTTTTGCAGGAAAGTCATGGCCATTTCAGTTGCTGTCCTAGCCACCATGAAATTCGACACAGAATTTGACATTGATATGAATTCATTTGAAGGCACCAATCAGATTTTCAAGGACATCCAAGAGTTATTCAAAGAACAACAGCTGGTCACCATTATGACTTCAAGGATTAAGCTTGCTGCCGACGAAATCAAGGAATGGGTATACACAGCCCATAACCTAGATCAGAATACAGTGGTTGGGACTATCTCGGGAACCCAGGTATCCCTCACTCCCGCAATTTTGACAGAGGTATTTCAACTAAGTACTAGAAATGATAGTGTTGAGTTGTCTGGAGGAGAGTTTTCTAATATGCTAGATAGAAAGGGTCATAATGCAGCAGACCCCAAAAAGTTACTTAAGAAAAATCTATCAGTAGAATATAAATTTCTGGCTGATGTAGTGGGCAAAGTCATATTAGCAAAACACTATGCCCATGATACTATTTCTAAGTATCAGTTCTGTCTAATTGCTGCTATTGTAGATAAGAAACAGTTGAACTGGGGAGATTTTTTCTTTGATCTGATTAAGAAGAAAATCAATAAGAATTTTGTAAATTTTGGGAGAATAGTGGGATTGTTTTTGAATAACAGATGCCCCCAACTGCTGGTCTCAAATGGCATGCATATTAATGCCTCCAAGAGGTTGTCCTCTGCCTTATTTGGCAGATGGGAGAGGACAATTGTAAACCCCAACAGGACCCCCTCAGCAGCTACTACTTCAGGCACCATGACTGCTTTAGTCACTTCCCCTCAAGCAACTGCCCCATTAGAGGATTTGCCTTCATCCTCCATCTCATCTCCACCATCTCCACCTCCAGTTTCCTCAACCATCCCTACATCCCTCATCATAATTTCATCTCCAACAATCTCTACACCTCCTCCAGCCACTCTTCAAGAACAATTTCATCCACTTCATTACTATCCCTCACTAGATCTTGACTCATCCATCCATATTCCATCATTCAACCTCCTAGATGACTCCTATATGGATGATTCACCTTCTTCTCCAAAAGAGCTTCCATCTTCTTCCACCTCCTACCAACAGCTTCTTCAAGATATCTTAGCTCAGCCCTCATTCACACCATTCATCTCCACAGTCTCACCATCCATCACCATCCCAGTTTCATCCATCACCACCATCCCTATATTTGAACCATTCATACCACTTCCATCAACATCACATCCACACATTTCTGCAGCTCCACCAACAACATCCTCTTCTGCAACATTCTTCTCTACCTCTACTCAAGCCTCCCTTGAGCAAGTAGATGTTCCTGCTCTTGCAGATAGATTATATGAGATATTAGCTCCCAGGCTAACACTCCTGCTGGAAGCCTCCTTGGCTCCTCTTCTAAAATCTATCAATGATTTCTCTACAAGGCTATCTTCTTCCTATCCTCCTCAGGCAATCCCTTCTTTGGGGTACCTAGATCCAGTTTCTACTGAATCCAGGCAGGGGGACATGCCCAATGAAGAAGCCATGCTGCCTGTTGAAGTTTCAGATTTCATGCTAAGTTCAGAAATAGTGCCAGATGTTCCAGCTCCAGCCCCAGTCCCATCTTTCAGGTTCTTGCTTTCAGTTTTTGATGATATTCTATATAGCAGATATCTTCCAGCTCCAGATGCTGAAGATCTTTCTAAGGCCATTGTGCCTGTCTCAATCTGTGATCCCAGCTTGATCCAGTCATATATTGATTCAATCAAGTCTGTGGAAGTTCCAACTGCTAATGATGATGTGACGATCACAGAGGCTATTGTTGAGCCTGTTGTTGTTTGAGAGCCTGTTGATGTTGTTTCAGAGGCTGTTGTTGTTATTTCAGAAGCTGCTGCTGTACATGTTATTCCAACTTCTTCTGTTGTTATTCCTACTGTTGCACCTCCTGCTTCTGCTCCTGTTTCCCCCACCAAGGCAGTTTACAAGGAAATAGATGCTATGTATGATAAGCCCCAGAGTTCTGATAGTGATTAATATAGGACAGATTCTGATGATTCCTCTGCAACTATTGCAAGGAAGAGGAAAGCTAGAAGTAAAGCAATGAGAAGAGTTCCTGCAAAGAAAGCCACTTCTGAAAATGACATTCCTTATTATATATTGCATGATTGTCCCATTACAGAACATTGGATGCAATATTCTAGGAATCAGTTGAAGGCTATGAAGAAGAAAAAGAGATGCAATGAAAGGTCTCTTCCATTTATTCCTCATCCTCCTTCTCCTGGTGCAGGATCTAGTGCTGATTTAGCCTCCAATATTTCTACTCAAAGATCTGCCCAGTCTCATGTTCAAGCAAGAGGTTCTCAGTCCAGAAGCTACAGCTCCAGGGGAAATCAGTCTAGAGGAAGCCAGCAAAGAGGCAATCAGAGAGGTAAGCAAGTATATACCAGAGGACAGTCATGATACAGGCCATATGAAAGAAGAATACAAGCTATTTCTAGTGATACTACTGCAGGGCTATTCCCTTATAAACTCAGAGAAGGATTTCATGAAAAAGCTGCTCCTTCAGATACTATTAACAAATATGAGCCTCCTGTTCCATTTGTAGATCTAGAGAACAATCCAATCTCTTGGACAGCTAGGACGAAGGAGCTAGCTGCTTTAGATCAGATAAGGAAAGCCAGAGAGCAAGGGAAAGACACCTTCAATATCTCAACATTTTCTGAGCAAAGAAAGCAAGAACTTGAAAGGTATTCATCAAAGAAATTCTTTGACCCAGAAAGGTATATGGAATTGTACCCAGAGGCAGTTGTTCCTAGAGATAAATCTCAAACTACTCTTGGTGCTGCTGAAGATAGAAGATCAAAGAAAGAAGCAGAAAACCCCAATAGGGAAATACTTTTCAAGAAAGGCAAGGAAAAGGACTGCTAGTGTAAGTTGAACTATATATCTCACTCTGAACAATTTGCTGTGTGTTATATATATATGCTTCTGCAATGCTGTTGTCTATAATTCTGCAATGTTATATTTATTTCTGCTTATTTGTATTTAAATTCCTATAAATCATGTAAATAGTAATCCTAACCCAAATAGGGGGAGATTGTTGGAACACCCTATTACTAATTTGGGTAAGGATCACTATGTCCATAGGATTGTGCCTTGACCTCATTATATAGATTTAAAGGTCAACTAGAATAGGTCTAAGGCTTAGAACTTAGGTTTGAAAGCTGCCCCCAAGACCTCCTAGTTCAGATTACAAGTGCAGAAGACCAAAGACAATTTTCGTCGAGCTCAGATCGACGAGGCGTAGAACTCAGTTCGACTATCTCTAAGCTCAGGTTGACGAGGCATCGAACTCGGTTCGACAATCTCCGAGCTCAGATCGACGATTTCTGTCTCAAGTCAAACTCCAGATCTCTGAGCTCAGATCGACGATAGTCGAGCTCAGATCGACGATTTTTTTTGAGAGATCGACGATTTCAGGATTTCAAATCAGACTGTTATGTAATTCAAATATCTTCAATATCCAACATTTAATGCAGAATATTTTGTAGCCGTTTCATCAATCTGGAGCAAGTTTCAATGAGACTGAAAGGGAATGTTTCTTAGGACTTTCCTCAAGAGACAGCTTCCAATTAAGGAAGTCATTTATGACTTGCTAACGGCTATCTAGGTGATTGGATTTCATAATATCATTACAAAGAATAGAGACAGATAACAAAGAAGAATATCTCTCAAGAATTCTATAGGATTATATAGTTAGAGTTTTACAGAATACAAGGAATAGAACAGAGAAGGAAATCAACATACAGAGAAGAATCTCTTCTATTCTTTCAGATCTCTTCTCTGATTCAAGTTTTCCAGGCTTCATCATTCAAAGACTCCAGACACAACACATTTCAGCTTTTGCTGAAATTATCAATTGCTGGAGATCTCAACTTATTGAAGGCCTATCACCCTGTGCAAAGCTTCTTCTCTTGACCTACTGCTAATCTCAGGGGGGAGCTTTGACTTCAACAAATCCACTAGTCTTCTCTTTGATTATTGACAGAGAAGAACACCTTCACTCCTTTTATTTTCTTTTGCTGTAAAAGGGTTATTCAGAACTCCCTTCAAAAGTTTTGTGTTTGGTTCCTGAGACATTGTCAAAACTCAGTGGTGGCAAGACACCTGATCAAAAAATCTGGTTTGGTTTTTGAGCACCTTATCAAAAGCTCATTGGTGCCCGACACCTGATCAACTCATCCTGCAGTGGATTCCTACCTAGGGTTGTAGAAGAGTGGATGTACCCAGGTTAATTGGGGAACCACTATAGCTCCTTGTGTCATCTGGTTTGCTTGTGTATTGGTTGCTGTGTTTTTATATCTTGCTTTACTTTGTTTTATTTACTGCAAGCACAATACACTATAAATAAATTAAGTCTTCCACTGCCAATTAGTTTTAAATTTGCAAAATTATTTTAAAATACTCTATTCACCCCCCCCCCCCCCTCTAGAGTAAGGGTAGATCTTACCCTCACTTTCACCCTAGGTCTGAACTCTAGGTGGAACCGAATTTTGGTTCCAACATTTTGGTTCCGTGAGCGTGGATTGCGGCTCATACAAAAGTTCCTAAGCAAGTTCCATGGTGGGAGATCATGGACGTGGTGATGACTCCAACGAGCCCCCCAACCTAGGACCCTTTGTATGGAGGGAAGAATTCATGGCGTCCATCCAAGGCATCATGGAGATGTTATGAAGTATTACTCCTAAGGGTGACTGCTCAACTACCACCCCCAGGAGCTAGCTCTCAGGGGTCTCGGCGAGATAGCCTCCAGGGGTCTCGGCGAGCTAGCTTCCAGGGGTCTCGGCGAGCCAGCTTCCAGGGGTCTCGGCGAGACAGCTACCTAGGGTATAAGCGAGATGAACTCAGGAGGGGTAGAAGAAAGTGCACCCGGAAGATGACTTGGGAAGGAAAGGATGGGAGAGGGGTCGAGCGAGACCTCATCGGCCGGGAGTTGTTCCCCAGCCCGGCAAGTGCTATCCTCCCATTTGAGCAGGTCGCGCGAGTGGAGCATGCGAGACCGAGTAGGGGGTCACCCTTCAGCGAGCTTATTGTCTTAGATCCCGTTCCCAAGGGGTTCGGAGAGCCTAACATGACTTTCTATATCGGGAAGGATGACCCCGTCCAGCACCTGCAGTGGTTTGAAGACACGGTCTCTATCAGGTCGATGTCGGATGCATTCAAGTGTCACTACTTCGCAATCACGTTGAAAGATAAGGCAAGGGACTGGTTCCATCAACTCCCAGCGAGATCGATCTATGGGTTCGAGGACTTGAGCCGGAGCTTTCAGCTTCTCTTCTCCACCTCTAAGAAGAGGAAGAAGAGTCTTTAGTCCATCTTCCTGATAAGATAGAGGCGGAGGAGTCGTTGGCCCAATATGTGGATAGGTTCCAAGAAGAGATCCTGGACATCCAGAAGATGCCAGGGTATGCCCTCCAGATGGCGTTTACAGTGGGGTTGTGTGAAGGGTTCTACAAGATGAGTCTGACCCGAAAGGCTCCCTTATCCTTCGAGGAGCTGATAGAAAGGGCAGCAGAGGAGATAGCAACTGAGGCGGCCAACCTGACACTTGTAAAGAAGTTGGCAAGGTTAACAAAGGCAGAGTCGAAGGAGCAAGGTGGCTCAATGAATCAGGAGGGGAGAAGGAGAGAGGAGCAGAGAGCTCAGTGGTTCTAGGGACCTCAGGAAGGTCCGGAGCCAGGTCGAGGCAATAGGGAGGACCCGTTCAGGGTCCAAGAAGAGGTCCCGTATAGGGTGGGGGGAACTTTCATGGAGGCCAAGGGAGGTTCAACTTCCAGAGACAAGCCCCTAGGCAGCTCCTACCCCCACCGCAACAAGCCATTATGATAGGAAGAGGGGGAAGAGGTAACAGGAGGAATTACCCAGCCCGTCGAAGAAGGGAAGGAAGAGAGTTGTTGTACTGTGACTTCCACCAGGTAAAGGATCACGCCACAGCTACCTGCTCCGAATTCCTGGAAGTGAGAGAGGCGAGATCCCCAACACCGCAGCAACCGCCGGTACGGATTGAAGAAGTTCTCCCTAGAGAAGGGGGAGATGACGTATGTGAGGACTTGGTCATTGTAGGAGCTCAAGGTTGTATAGGAGTGATCCACGACAAGCCTCCATACTGTATACTGTCGGAGCGTCGCTTTGACAACCCAGACCCCACCCCCAGAGGAGAAGATCACCTTCTCAGTAAAGGACATGCCGAGTCATTAGGATTTATTCTACGATGCACTAGTCATCCAGGCAGTCATCGACGTCTACACTGTCTCCCAGATCTTTGTTGACAATTGGAGCTCCGTCAACGTCGTTTTCAAGAAGGAGTTTGATGAGATGAAGGTGGAACCAAGGAGGGTGGTGGCCTCAGACGGACCCCTGTTCGAATTTTCAGGGGAAAGGAATGAGGTAGAAGACGGAGTCGGACTCTAGGTTAAGTTGGGGGGAACCTCAAGGAATTGTCGGTTCATCATTGTTGACGCTATGAGCAGTTACAATGACATCTTCGGAAGTCCCCTCATCAGTGACTTCCGTTGTGTGCCATCGTCCTTCCACCAGTGCCTCAAGTTTAATGATGGAGGTATCTATAACGCCCCGAAACTCAAAAGAGCAACGGGCAGTGTTTTTAGGCGTGTTTGGGCCTTGGTAAAGGTCACACGGCCTGGGACATGGGCATGTCCCAGGGCCGTGTCAGGCGTGTGTTCGACGTCTTGCCGAGCACTCAACGATTTTCACTCAATGAGCGTTGTGTGAGGGAACACGGCCTGACACACAGGCGTGTAAGTGGCCGTATCCTGCTCGGGCAGCTTGCTAGATTGTGTTGAGGGAGTTACATGGCCTGGGATACGGGCGTATCCCAGGGCGTGTCTAGCACAAGACATGTGACACGGGAGTGACACATGGTCGTGTACTCCTCGGGACTTTTTGGACCTATGTCGATGGAGGAACACGCCCAGCTACACGGGCGTGTACTGAATGACACGGGCGTGTCAAGCTTGACACGGGCATGTCAAGTGCCTGTGTTCTTTTCGGGATGCGACGGTTTTGACGGCGAATGAGTTACACGGCCTTGGACATGGGCGTGTCGCAAGCCGTGTTCGGCCCAGGAAGTTTATTTTGAATGTGAATCGTGGCCGTCCGTTTCCTTATTTAAGGATCCAATGGCTCAGGGTTGTCCTGGCTGGGATATACCCGGGATTAGGGCTTAGAAACCTTCATTCTCTTGAGTTCTATTTCTTTTTAACTTCTAGAGAGAGGCGAGAGCAAGGAGGAAGAAGGAGGGGAGATCCGGTCGCCGGAGGAGATTCAGAGCACCAAATCGCAAACCGAGTCCAGATCTACGGAGGCGAGATCATCGCAGTGCTTCTCATCCATATAGATTTCCATGGCACCGAAGAGGAATGCTAGGGTAACGATTCTCTACTTGAGCATGTGAAGCTCTTCTTCTTTTGCATAGGGAAAACCCACTCATGTGAGTGTGCGGCGAGTTTTTGGTGTTCCTTGGGGTAGATATGTAAAGTCCCCCTTGTTTGCATTTAGAGTCTGAAATCGAGAAACGGACATAGGCATGGTGTGTGAAGCCTACCCGGACATGTTGGTCTGGATCGGTGATGTTTTACTATGCATGATTAGCCGGAGAAGACTCCGTGCCTTTGGTTGTTTTTGGGTTTCTATGTGGTAGATTGCAGCAGGGATCCTTGGGGATTAACCCCAAGGCGCACCCGGAAAATTGGGCGGAAACGCATTTCTGCCATCTTGGCGTCCTCGGAGCCGACTTTGAACATAACTGGGTTATGTGATTGTATGAACGAATTTTGGATCCGGTGAAGTTTTACCCGCGCGCTTGTCTTAAGTTTGATAGTGCGGCGTGAGCAACGGGCTTGTGGAACCGGACCTGGGCTATGTGGTTTGGTGACAGATACCTGAAAAAGGGACTGGCCCCTGGCATAGTCGTGCGAGTCTTAGGCTTAGGTCGGAAAGACTAAATGCTCACGAGATTTGTCGTCTAAGGTATGGTGGTGAGACTGCGATTTTGACCGGGTTCACCGAATTAGTGCCCTGAGAGCACGGGGTGTGTAGCCGTTTGAGCCTGCACCTGTGATGTCGTGTTTATTCACTATATTGCTTGTTATGCTAACAAGTGTAGGGAAGGAGCTTTGCCGCCCCATGTTTGGGGGTGGAATCGTTATAATTTGGTCGGCTTTAGCTGACCGTTATTCTTATTTGCCACCGTTGCGGTGAATTGTGCTTGCAGGTGCTGCGGAGCCGAGTGGTAAATAGCGGGCCAAAGCCCTTATTGCTGAGCCGGCCCTTAAAGGCCTTGAGTGTTTACTTATTTGATTCATGTGTGGCTGGCCTGCGAGCCAAGTTTTGTAAGACACTATTTAAATTTGGTGAACTATTGTAAGGCCATAAGGTCAGTACTTATGTGTATTTTGTAGTTCATTCCTACTAGGTGGTTAGGACATTCGTACTTGTGGCTAGGTTCTTGTTTTAGACTTAATAATTGCTTCCGCTAGATGCTCTGTGAAGGACGTGTATATTGGTTGAATGGTTTCATCTAGTAACTCGTCGGTCTGTCCGTGGTATATGGCGTCGGTCTCCGGCAAGACCTACTACTATATGCTATGTGATGGATAGGGGTGTTACAGGATCCAAGTTAGGTTCAGGGGAGACCCCAGGATGGCACGACAGTGCTACGTCACGACCCTCAACACCATCTTTTGGATGGCCAGGTTAGAGGAGATAGAGAAGATCATGGAGAACTTACGAAGGATAGAAGTATCAGAGGAAAAGGAGGTGAATGACGGCCATCATGCACAAGCAGCCTGAAGAAGCCTTGCTTTGGTGAGAACTTTTTTCCTTTCATGTTGTTTTTGTAATGAGTCTACCCCTGACCGGAAGAGTCGGGAGATCATGTATCCTAAAATTCTCCCCGTTTGAGGATGTTGAATTTAGTATGGTTCGAATGGCATGTCTAGTCCCACTCCCCGAGAGGATCTCCTCACTCAATATCTCACTAGATGGATGGGTTGAATGTGCCTCAGGGAGGGCAAGTCCCACCCCCGAGAGGATCTCCTCACCCAGGCTCTTACTAGCTGGATGCTTCAAATGTGCCTCGGGGAGAGCAAGTCCCAACCCCCGAGAGGATCTCCTCACCCAGGCTCTGACTAGCTGGATGGGTCGAATGTGACTCGGGGAGAGCAAGTCCCAACCCCCGAGAGGATGTAAGACCACATTTTTTTTCTTTTTAAACCACCGGGGTCTTATGCCAAGAATTGCCGCTTTGCGGTGACACCGATACTCGGGAAGGCCGCCTCTACAAAATGCCAATTCTGCCGGCCTTTTTGATCACAAAAGAGAGAGAAGTAAGTATAAACTGAATATAATCAAGTCCACAGAATCACATGTAAATGGAAATCACAATAAGTCCATAAAAATAAAGAAAGCAGAGTACTGCAAAAGATAAGTACAGATGAAATATAAACGGGCTCAAGCCTGGTACATCAGAGTCCTCACTACAAGACACTCATCACGGAAGCTATAAGAAAGACTAATCACTCACGGAGCTGGTCACAGGTGCTCCGGAACTAGACTGGTTCACCTCCATGCGCACCGTACTCCGCTGGTGCTGGTCCCTGGGCTGCTGGTCCCTGTCTCCCATCCGGAGCTCCTGTAATGTTATGGTTCGAAAACCATTAGTCATAAAGACTAAGTCCTATCATCCCCAACCCCTCCCCCCATGGCTCCTAAGCATCGAGCGGAGAGGAGGAAAGGGAAGCTATAATGGTGGAGAATAAGCAAGGCGGGTGACAGCAGAACTAGTCTAACAGTAAATATATTGTATAAGCAGCTAAGTATGAAAGGTACATCTAGCAGTTCTACAATAGTGAGCAGTAAAGTAAACATGTAGTAAATCAATATATATATGAAATGACAAGTAGAAATTAAATATGTAACCTTAACTTATATGAATGCCCATACAAACTTATAAGTTAAGGGGTCTTTTGCAAGGCTCCCATCGTATAAAAAGTCTCATACTGATTTATACGTTGGGGTATCGGTGTATGCAAATATGAGTGTAGTGATATGCTATGCCATGATTCATGCAAGTGCAACTCACGCACACGACTCTATACGCACAGACCTTTAGTTCCCCTTGTTCGGGCAGCTAGCTTCACTCTCAGGAACCTCCGTAGTTGCAAACGGAGACAGTGGGTTGGGCCCCCCACTCCTAGGCGTGTATCCACACTACCAGGCCTAGCCCTTCTATACGCCCCTAGAAGAACACAACCTAGAGTATCCACGTACTAGTGCTGGCTATATCCACCAGACTTTCTTTGGCTAAGTGTCCCACACCGCTGAGTCAACGTACTGATGCCGGTGTGAATGACTGTCAAATACCGAAGACCCACCACCTTATTCTGTATTCAAACGGAACCCCCAGCTCCCCGGGCTGTCCCATCCGTACATCTACCTTTCGAAGCTACCGTGTGGATGGAAATCAAACCAACCTATTCAACCTCCCAAGCTACTGGGGTTTGTGAATGTGAAACCTTAGTTATACTAGTTTCTCTTTTAGTTTATTATTCTTACGGTTTACGTTAGCCCAGGACTGCCCCCGGCATACCCCCTGAAGGGCTCTCAAAGGGCACTAAGAAATATGATGGTAGCTGAATTCCATCGTTCCCTTTCGCAAGGCACTTAGTATTATTGGTTTATACCTGATTACCCGATCCCTTTTTATGTTATACTGGATCTAACCTTAGTGTGTTTTGGCCCTTCCTCACCTCAGGAAAGATGACCTTTCGTCGATCCCGAGCACCACTTAACACTAACCAAACTTCTCTCTCCTCATCGTGACTCCTCATACCACTTAACAGCCCATTTCAAATCCCATGAACTATCAATCTCATCCTCTATGTTCAAGGCACAGGCTATCACTACTTATGTTGTTTTACGCTATTCAGACCAACCTATACTATATGATGATCATGATAGGAGGTCCCTC
Organism: Platanthera zijinensis; assembly: GCA_039513925.1. Lineage (NCBI taxonomy): Eukaryota > Viridiplantae > Streptophyta > Magnoliopsida > Asparagales > Orchidaceae > Platanthera > Platanthera zijinensis. The sequence continues at coordinate 92,540,674 of CM077080.1, forward strand.
ATGTTCTCATCAAAAGCCTTAAATTATTTACTGGAGATCTATCATAACATAACACTAGCCTAAATCCAGAAAATTATAATTTTCCTAATTAATCTGATATTTAATTAATTTTCCCAAAAGATTGGCCATGCGTAATTTTAAACATGAACTACATGATTTTCTCAAGTAATGGCCACCCAAAAATTATGACCACTAAATAACAGAGAAATATCAATAAATACTAATTTCCATGATTTTACAAAAAATATTTAGCCTCTAATTAATTTATCCAACATAATTCCATTAATCATATTTAAAGAAGGAAGTACTAAAATTATTCATCACAAAATTGTAGAAAAATGACTAAACCTTAATAATGTACCGAAAGAACTATTGCACAAAAATCATAATTTTCCTGGCTTACTAAACACCAAAATAAATTCAATTAAGTTTTCATGGGAAACAATACTTAGTAAAGAAACCCCTACAAATACACTCCGCACAATTCCATAAAAATTCACAGAGCTTTATAACATCATAAAAGGTCCTATGACTAAATTCCATAAGATTCCAGTGAGTGATTAATTCATAAGAAATTCCTAAGTTGAAAGTACAATTTAATGATTTGTACATGAAGTACTATATTCATTGATCTATAATTCATAACAAAATTATTCAGATATGAATATCACTATGACAACACTTCTGCCAAAGTTTGACTGAGAATTAAGGTCATATGACCCACCATAAAATTCCTAAGATGTAAAGACCTAATTACTTATTAAGTGGTTTATGTGGGGTATTTGTGTCCAAGCACTACCTATTCATTTCCTAGGGCATCTAACCACCCTACAAGTATTTATTCAAAGTATCAAATTCATACAAGGACATAACACCATATGTCCTTCACAAGACACCCAAAACCATCCTTAGGGTTTGGTCTTGGATCCTAGGGCAAATCTATCCCAATCCATCCCATCTTTTATGGGAGGTTGCTAGAAATCATGTCTATTCAGTGGTCAAAATCTATGCCTCTGTTGAGGTGATTTGACCACCCAAATCACAAAGTGTACTTTGACCTAAAAACCCCTTAATAGGGCAAAGCTTAGGTTTGTTCATTTCAGATCTAAAACATCTCCAAATGAGATGAAAAATTATACAGAGCCTCATGATGAACCCAGAGACCACACACCAAAATTTGGGAGGGTTTGGAAGTCATTAGGCCACCTAATTAATTTATCATAAGATTATTAAATAATCACAAAAACTATAGGAAAAGTATCTCCAAAAATTTCCATGTTTGGACAGGACCTAGATATAGGTTAGGGGGATTCCCTGTCCAAATTTCAAGTCTTTTGGACAAGGGATGAAGTGGGGCACACAATTAAATCTCTGCCTAGCTCTAGGTGTAGACCCCACCAAAAGGGGTGCCCTGGTCAAACCAGTTGACCAAATTGACCCAAATTAATTTTAAAATAAAGTAGACTCATAGGGCTACAAATTATATGTTGACCATTTCCTCATATAGAGCCTCTAAGTATTTTTCATTAATTTTCTAAAGTGACTGTTGTCATAATACAGAAATCATTTTTTAAAGAAAAGGATTTAAATGATCAGCACAGATCTTGATGCAAGATCCGACGATTGCTGGATTGTCTTCTTCCTCCAGTCGTGGACCATGATTGGCCGAACATAGAGATTATTCCAAACGTTGCCGCCGGCCATCCAGCCTCCTCCCTGGCCGGCCACCGCCACCACCACCTCCTTTGAGGTGGTGGCCATCGCCGGGCGGCGGGGCGGCCGCCGGAGAGGTGTTTTCCGGTGAACCTGGGAGCTAAATTTTTGCGGGAAAAACTAGGAAGAGAAGCTCTTCCCGATCGGACTCAGTTGAGCCCGATTCTTAACCCTAAAGAATTCTAAGATCTACCCGTAGAGAGAGAGAGGAGGGGAGGACCTTGTTCACAGGCGGGAGACGTGCAGATCGATGGAAAGCCATTAGAGGTGAAGGTGTCACCGTCGCTCTTCAACAGCATATAGAAATCTCTCGTCTCCTTCAGGCAAAGTGTGGAAACGAAGGCTTGGATTCGTGTGAAGCTTATAAATCAGTAAAATGGTGGAGGCGAGGGGTCTAACTGATGGTGGTCATTAATGGTCCTTTAAGGTAATTTCAGCCATGGTGGTGGGGGGTTGAATATGGCTAAATCTAGCCAAGTAATGGTTATAAACTCCTCCTCTTCCCTAGAGGAGTTGAATCCAGCCATAAAAGAGGAGGGGAAGGAGGCCAAGGCATCAAGTGCTATTACTGGCCATGAAAGTTGGTTCTCGGCCATGGCTGAAGCCTTCTTCATTTTCATAACTGCCGGCCACGTGGCCTACCTCCATTTGACCGGTCAATATTTTTAAATAAGACTTAATTAGGTGTTAATAGAGGAACAACTAATTTAAGACATCCTGGCCCGCTTCCCGAAACGGTCCGGTTCAACTGAACCAGCAAACAAACCATAGCGCAAGAAAAATTCTAAGTAAAATAGCGTTGAGTGAGCTCAGCTCACTCAACGCCATCCAGCCTACGGCGTTGAGTGAGCTCAACTCACTCAATGCCATCCAGCCGACGGCGTTGAGTGAGCTTAGCTCACTCAACGCCATACAACCTAAACAAGATGGCATTGAGTACAGTCAGTGCACTCAACATCGTTCAGCTTATGGCATTGAGTGCACTTGATGCACTCAATGCCATTCATCCCAAGTAAGATGGTGTTGAGTGTAATCAGTGCACTCAATGCCATTCAGCTTATGGCGTTGAGTGCACTCGACGCACTCAACGCCATCCAACCTAAGAAAGATGGCATTGAGTGCAATCAGTGCACTCAACGTCGTTCAGCTTATGGAGTTGAGTGCACTCGACGCACTCAACGCCATCCAGCCTTTGGCTTTGAGTGCACTCGACGCACTCAATGCCATACGGTCTATGGTGTTGAGTGCACTCGACGCACTCAACGCCCGAGCCCAAATCCTGTTTTAAGTAAATTTCTGACTACTATTTGCAGACCAAGGTGATTTTCACCTTGAGCCCGGGTCACTTGGCCTCCTTGGGCTTCCTAGGGTTTTGTCATGACTTGATCATGAGAAAACCTCTCCTAGTGGTCTGGTCAAAAATGGGATGTTACAGAGTATCTCCTCTCTCAGGCTCTCACTAGCTGGATGGGTCGAATGTGCCTCGGGGAGAGCAAGTCCCAACCCCCGAGAGGATCTACTCACCCAGGCTCTCACTAGCTGGATGGGTCGAATGTGCCTCGGGGATAGCAAGTCCCAACCCCCAAGAGGATCTCCTCACCTAGGCTCTCACTAGCTGGATGGGTCAAATGTGCCTCGGGCAGAGCAAGTCCCAACTCCTGAGAGGATCTCCTCACCCAGGCTCTCACTAGATGGATGGGTCGAATATGCCTCGGGGAGAGCGAGTCCCAACCCTCCAAGAGGATCTCCTCACCAAGGCTCTCACTAGCTAGATGGGTCAAATGTGCCTCGGGGAGAGCGAGTCCCAACCCCCAAGAGGATCTCCTCACCCAGGCTCTCACTAGTTGGATGGGTCGAATGTACCTTGGTGGAGAGAAGGAATCAAACCCCGAGAGGATCTCCTCATTAAGTCTCTCACCAGCTGGATGAGTCGAATGTGCCTCAGTGGAGAGTTAGTTCAACTCGGAGGGGATCTCGTCACCCAGGCTCCCATTAGGTGGCATGACAGGTTGACCCATCAAAGAGGCCAAGTATTTTCGGCTCTAAGAGTGCTACACTCAGCGAATATGTTGGGTTAGATGTTTCTTTCTGAGTGTGGAACTCGCTCGAAAAGAGCGGGGACTGTGTACAACCCCGTCTTCGCAGAATGGGCCCCCAAGCAAGGCGTGAGACTTGCTACACATTTTTAAGCTTTTAAGAGTTTTTGCACTCCTAAAGGTCAATTTATGGTTGATTTGCATAATATACTAGTAGGGAGATGAAGAATTTGCCTCCCCCAATCTCCTTTCAGGGGGCGAGTGCGGCGCAAGGCAAAACCCGCCCCGGCCTCCTTTTAGGGGGGGGGGGGTGCGGCGTGAGGCCGGCACCCGCCGCGACCTCCTCTCAGGTGGGACCGGTGCGGTGCGAGGTCGGCACCCGCCCCGACCTCCTCTCAGGGGGGCGGGTGTGGCATGAGGTCGACACCTGCTCCGTCCTCCTCTCAGGGGGGCGGGTGCGGCGCGAGGCCGGCACCCGCCCCGGCCTCCTCTCAGGGGGAGGTTGCGATGCGAGGCCGACACCTGCCCCAACCTCCTCTTTAGGGGGCGGGTGAGGCGCGAGGCCGGCACCCGCCCCGGCCTCCTATCAGGGGGGCGGGTGCGACGCGATTCCGACACCCGCCCCGGCCTCCTCTCAGGGGGGAGGGTATGGCGCGAGGCTGGCACCCGCCCCGGCCTCCTCTCAGGGGGCGGGTGCGGCGCGAGGCCGACACCCTCCCAAGCCTCCTCTCGGGGGGGCGGTGTGGCGCGAGGCCAGCACCCGCCCCGACCTCCTCTCAGGGGGTGGGTGCGGCACGAGGCCGGAACCCGCCCCGGCCTCCTCTCAGGTGGGGGGGGGGGTACGACGCGAAGCCGACACCCGCACCGACCTCCTCTTAGGGGGGCAGGTGCGGAGCTTGGCTGGCACCCGCCCTAGTCTTTTCTCAAGAGGGGCAGGTGCGGCGCGAGGCCGACACCCGCACTCAGCCCTTGGAGGTCTCGCCTGGCTTGAGGGTCTCGGCCGGCTTGAGGGTCTTGCCCGACTTGAGGGCCTTTCCCGGCTTGAGGTTCAGCTATTTTGCCCTTGGTGGGTTGTGAATAGCTATTCAGAATAGCGGAGTTTGGTTGTTGGCAGACCAGCCCCGGGGTATTTCAGTCAATTCAGAGCAGCGGAGGTTGACTATTTACAGGTCGTTCCCAAAAATCGATAAATAGACCCTTGGGGTGCCTTGGAGAGGGATCAGTTTTCATCCATCTTCATCCTCTTCCTTAATCCTCCAAGGCACCTAACTCAGCATTGGCTAGGAAGGGGTAGATCTCAAAGGTCTTCCGAGTGTGAGGTGGGACCTCCATGCTAGAGCCAAGGGTCAGTTTCCAAATTCAACTCTCTCGCCAAGGGACAGCTTGGGAGAAGTAGGTGTGAGTCGTACCCTAGGTCCGAACTTTAGGTGCAACTGAATTTCGGTTCCAATAGTCTGAGAGATGAAAATTTCATCTTCAGATTGCTTCACCTGAAGTCCTAAGAAATACTTTAGCTTGCTCATACTGCTCCTTTCAAACTTCCCTTGCATAAATTTGGAAAAAATTTTGCAAAGGTTGTCTTCTGTAGAGCCAAATATGATGTTGTCGACATAGATTTGCACTAGCAGAATCTTGCCTTTAACTTTCCTAAGAAATAATTTCTTGTCTATCTTTCCCCTTGTGAACTTATTCTCAAGAATAAAGCTAGACAACATCTCATACAAAGCTCGGGGAGCTTGCTTTAACCTGTATAAAGCTTTATTTTAAAAATAAACATGTTCAGAGAAATGAGAATTAACAAAACCTGAGGGTTGCACTACGTATACTTCCTCTTTCAGATTCCTATTGAGGAATGTTGACTTCACATCCATTTGGTGACAGTGAAGCCTTTGAGGGCAGCATACGCAAGAAACAACCTGATCGCCTCGAGCTGATCCACTGAAGAAAAGGTCTGGTCGAATTCGATCCCCTCTTCTTGTCTGTATCGTTGAGCTACAAGCCTGGCTTTGTTTTTGATAATAACTCCATTTTCATCCAGCTTGTTTCTGAATATCCACTTGGTGTCTATCACGTTCTGTCCCTTTGGCTTGGGCACTAGCTACCAGACTTTGCAACGTTCAAATTGATTGACCTCCTCTTGCATTGCCAGAATCCAGGAAGCATCCTTATTTGCCTCTTCGAATTTCTTTGGCTCAACCTGCGACACAAAACGTATATGCATAACCTCATTAGTTGTACCTCTTCTGGTTCTCACACCGTTGCCTGTCTCTCCAATGATTTGATAAGCTGGGTGATCTCTAATGTGTCAGAACCCTAGATTCCTTGCCATTCCTCTAGCAGGCTCTGCAACACCTTGTGCAGCCTCTATGGGTTGAGCAAATTCTTCCCATAGAGGTTCTTCATCCACCAGGCCTGGATCGATGATCTTGACTGAGCTTGGAGCTTCTTCTTTGACATCTTCATCCAAGCTTAGATCCTTGAACCTGGTACATGCATATGCACCAATAACACTAGATGAGTTACTGTGGAGCATGCTAGTCTCATCAAATACAATATTTATCAGCTCTTCTACCACCAGAGTTTTCTTATTGAAAATCCAATATGTCTTACTATGGCTACTATATATTATGAAAATACCTTCAAAACACTTTTCACTAAATTTTATGCGGTAATACTTCCCATTATTAAATACGAAGCATTTACTTCCAAAATTTCTAAAGTAGGACACAGTCGGTTTTTTTCCCTTCAATAGCTCATAGGGGGTCTTACGATAGTTTTTGTTGACCAGTGCTCTATTTTGCACGTGACAAGCGGTGTTGACTGCTTCAATCCAAAAGTACTCCGGAAGTGAAGCGTCATTCAACATCGTTGTACAAGCTTCAAAGGGGGTTCTATTCCTTCTCTCTGCTACTCCATTTTGCTGTGGAGCGCACGGGGAGGAGAACTAATGAAAGATACCTTAACTTCGATAGAATTCTGTCATGACACCAGACTCAAATTCTGTTCCGTGATCACTTCTGATTTTTACCACTGAACAGTTCAATTCGTTCTGAATTTGCCGAACAAAATTAGTTAAAGAATCGAAGGTGTCTAACTTGTGTTTCAGAAAGAACACCCAAGTAAAACGCGAGTAGTCATAAACAATTACTAACATATAGACCTTACCTCCTAAGCTGTGAATAAGCATAGGACCGAATAAGTCCATATAAAGCAAGTATAAGCTTCGTGAAGAATCTTTTTCAGCAATACCCTTGAAGGTAGCCCGTGTCTGCTTACCCATTTGACAGGAGTGGCATGAACTCTCTTTAATACATTTAATATTGGGGGCATCACGTACTAAGTTGTGAGAACATAGCATATTTATAGTTTTGAAATTAATATGTGTTAATCTCTTGTGTCATTGGTCACAGAGAGACACACTACTTTTGGTCATAAAACACACTAGGGTAGAATTGTCTAAGCAAAGAAAATTTAAACAGAAAATATTTCTGCTCCGAGTGCCTATTAAGACCGTCTCCAAATTTACAAACGATTTTATCAAACACTTATCCTTGCAGAACTCAACGATGTAGCATTTATCATATAGTTGACTTATACTTATAAGATTATGGTGTAATCCTTCAACATAAGCTATGTCTATGAAAGAGACTACACCGTTGGAAATCATACCAAAACCTTTTGTTGTTCCCATGTTTGAACCTCCAAAGATGACTTTTGGTCCGTCTTTGACTGGGGTATAATCACGCAAAAGGCTTCTTGTACTGGTCATGTGCCGAGAGCATCCACTGTCCAAATACCAGATTGGAGTTCTATTGGTCTTTGGACATACCTGCAAAAACAGATCATTTTACCTTAGGAGCCCAAACGTATTTGGGTCCTTGGTTCCTGGTTAGCTTACCGCCACTAGGAACATTAACTTTGCGAGTGGTCTTTCTCGCATAGCTAACCCGTGGGGTTACAAAGTTAGCGGGGTTGTACCAGCAATCTACGCCAAAGTGACCAACTTTGCCGCAACACCAAAAGTCAAATCTGTTGTACCTCCTTTTGTACTTTTGCTTTACCTTTTGGAGTTGAGGTCTAGCAGGGGCAACATTCTTTGAGGTGGATGCCTCCTGGTTGCAGCATACATAGGAGCTCCCCATCTCTTTAGCATTAGGCACATCAGTTTTGGCTTTTGGTGCCTTCTTATTGTTATGGCCATGAACATATGGATCATAACTCTTCATCTGAATCTCTTCATAAGGTTCTTTGAACACGCTGGCACCAAAGTCACGGGGACGGGTCCATCCTTGGTATCTATTCTTGGGCTCTACATAAGTAGGCCTAGCATGATGACCATAGGACAACTCAAGATCAAACTTATTCGTTGGGAAGATTACCTTCCTAAACGAGGGTTGACTCATGGGTGCCTTCCCCTTTTCTTTGGTGCTAGCCTTCTTGGGATCCTTACCCTTTCCACCGACATGAATAAGACCACTACCCTTCTTCTGAGCTGAAAACTCATCAATGAGCAGGAGAACAGCCTTTGGCTTGGAGTAACTCTCAACGAGTTTTCTCTCTACCGCGAGCTTTTCTTCCAGTCCATCAAGATATTTTTCTTTCAGACTCAACGTCTTAGTGGAGCCCTTGAGTTCCTCTTTCAAGGAGTGGACTTCATCTCTGAGAGGAAGTAATTGTGCAATTTCTTCCTTCAGATTTGCTTCCACTACCTTGAGGGAGGCAATCTCTCTTAACTGCCTTCGGACAACCTTACGACATTTGTCGAAAGCCTTTAGCAGGTGCTCGTGCTGAGCCATCAATTCTGATTCATCCTCATCAGAAGTATAGTATTCATGACCATTGGTGGACGTTTCAGACTCAGACAGTATTGTGTGCGAGTTTACCTTCCCGTGGTACTCGGAGTCACCCACTTCCTCGTCTGATTGTGCCATAAGCCCAAAGTAGGCTTCCACATCATCTAAACTTGACTCACTCGAGTCACTGTCGCTGAGAGTCTTCGACTTCTTGGCGACGAAGCACTTTTCTTCTTTTCTTTTTCCTTTGAAGGATCACTTTTCTTACTTCTTGGAACCATCCTTCTTTTTATAGGGACACTCCACAATCACGTGTCCTGTCTTATTATAACAATAACAAACAATGTCATAGAAAAAAATGTTTATTCAGTCTTGATTTTTTTCATGTCCTCCTTATTGTTACTCTGCTCTTTCTTACGTGTGTTCATTTGAATCTCATAGGAGAGAAACATTCTGAACAGGTTCTGAGGATCTATCTCTGGCAGCTTCCCGAATTCTCTAATGACAACAACTTTTGTGTCCCAGTCCTTTGTTAGGGATCTAAGGAATTTGTCGTTCAGTTCACCATTAGTGAAGGCGCGATCGTAGTTCCTGAGACCGTTCACTATCTACAATAACTTCTCGAAGTTGTCAGCTATGGAGTCATTGGCGCATTGCTTGAAGGCTTCGTACTCCTGGTTCATTAACGATTTGCGATCGTCTCTCAATTCTTTAGTACCTTCCATCAGGACAACAAGACAGTCTCACATCTCTTTGGCAGATTTGCAGTGGAATAAGTTCTAGAGCATTGAGTCGTCCACTGCACTAGTAATAATATTTTTGGCCTTCTTGTCAAGGGAGACTAAAACAATCTCATCCTTAGTGAGATCCATCATCTTCTTGGGAATCTTAATCGCTGGATTTATCGTTGAAGCCTGTGTTGGGATGTGTGGTCCTTCTTCCACAATATGAAAAATATTCGAATCAACAGCTTCCATGAAGAACCGTACACGTTCTTTCCACATGGGAATGTTTTCCTTGGTGCACACCGGTAGCTTCATAGATGACATGTCTTTGCTTCTGTTCATGGTGACAATGTGGAATCTCTTAACGCTAGATCAGAAATCTTGTTCAAGGTGTTAGCCTTATCGAACAAAACGTCCCTCTGATACTGATGAGTCCTCTTTATATAGTGATTTTCGGACTCATCTGGGCTTGTTTTCTCACTCGTGCACCGCATTTCAGCCGGTAATCGGTTATACTTGCTTCGTTCGGTCTATGACCACTTTGTGCACTATTTTTGCCTATGAGTGTGCAATTGCGCATTCTGTTGTCGGGGGTAGGCACCCGGTGCTCCTCGTGGCTCTTTCTGGATGTTGTTGATTGCATTTTGGTGCTGGGAGCTTTTGCTCCAGCTTAGTTTTATTATTATGCAGGTAGTCAGGACGTCCAGGATTCATTTTCAAGCTTATGTGTAAAACGCACGGTCGTGCAAATTTCTTCTAACACGGCTTGAGATTAATCGTGCGTTATACACAACAATTATGGGGGCGTCTATGGTTACCCGTGCATTTTGTTCCCGTACAGTTTCGACCAAACCGTGCGAGAAGGAAACGCACTATCTGCATATTTTTCTCTGAATTTCAGCTTTCTAGGGTTAATCGTGCGTTTTCTTCATGCACTGGCATACGCGCCCGTGTGCAAGTAAAACGCACGGTTCCCCTGTATATTCTTGAATTCCATCTTTCTGTTATTACCCGTGCGATTTTCTTCACGCACAGGCAGAAGCTTCCGTGCACGAGTAAAACGCACGAGTCAATGCTTTTTCATCCGCAAGCTTGGCCAGGAAGTTAATAACACACGGTCGTGCGCCAAACCGTGCGTGCCTGTTTTTCTGACCTGCTTCTATTTAAAGTGCAGATTTCTTCTTCCTGGGAGTCCAGTCCGATCCAGCCGGCCTTTTCTGCTCCTCTGAGCGAGAAAACTTCCCTCCAGCCACCATTTTATCTCTCCTCCTGGGAGAGTTGATTCGGCCACCATTCTTCCTCCAAGAGCTCGCAATAGCATCATCTCCGACAACCATTGTCTTCTCCAAACTCCAAGCTCCGTTTCAATCTCTTAGGGTGCTGTATCCGTGGAGTTCTCTGGATAGATTGAGCCCAGTGATTATTCACGAAGAATACGGGTTATTGTAAGGAAGTGACAACTCATCCGGACCCCAGACGTCATCCATAGATCGAGCTCGGACAAGGCCCGACAACCCTTGACTCCGGCCGCGAATCTCGGAAAGCCTTCGTGCGTTTGGTTGTTTCTCTTCCCCTTCACTTGTAGTATTTCTCTTTTGCTTATTTAGATGTTGGATTGATGTGTAAGAACACTGTTTAGCTTAAGTATTTCAACATGTCTATGTGTTGTTATATCTTAGTTTCTTGATTGTGTTGATGAGCTTCAGTTTTTCTTATTCTTGTTGAGATAGTGTCGTTCTAGCGATTACTAGAAGCGTGCGTGGTGAAGAGGTGATTGGGACCCTCATTGGCTCATCCATCTTTCATATTACTCTCTTGAGTAATCCACTAAAGCGACGTGGTGACGGCGACCCGCATTAGTTTTATTAGTGTTAAAATTAGGAAACCCAAAATCAACCCCCTTTTCTTCATTGACACTTGTTATAACTCTTTTAATAGAGAAATCACACTCTCTACTTGCACTCCTCAAGAGATCGATATCCGTGGATTCAACTCCTCAACTTTTTTACTTGACAACGATCAGTACACTTGCCCTGACTATATCAAGTTTTTGGCGTCGTTGTTTGGGAACACAGTCGTGTGAGTTTTTGGAGAGGGAGATAGGAGATAGAAGTCCTTTTCCATTTGTTTATATCATGTTTCTTATTTTCTTTAGTTTTTAGAATTTGTTGCTTATTTTTCTTTGTTCTTTTTCTAGTTTTAATTTTTCAGCAGCAGACATTCCTTTTCTTTTATCTGCTAGTGTGTAGTTAATGTTTGCTTAGAATATTTCTGTTGGTGAATTCTTTCTTGTTGCACAATGTTTTCTTATATGAATATCTGTTGTAGATGGTGTGGGGATTATAGGCATGGCAGTGATGAGTGCCCTACTGAAGATAGTGAGCATAATTCTCGTGGTTCGGTGTATGGAGCACCGTCCCCTTTTGGTACTTCATACACCATACCCAAGTCTTATGGTCACTTCTCTTTTACGCCTTCACCTTTTTCTTATTCCTCTCTGGTCCCACCAGGACTGATGAGTAATGGAAAATGGTTTTTGTTTTGTCGTAGCAACGAGCACGTGTTGAAAGATTGCGCAAAAATTCAGCCCCAGTTGGAGGAAGATGATGAATCGGGTATCCGATTGGTTCCATCCACCTCTCAATTAGCTTCCCCTTTTGATTCTGATGATATATTCGCAGTACCACCTTGTCTATGGGGGACTGCTACGGATATACCCATCAGAATTTTTGCTGATCGGTGTGACAACATTGTGGTGTCGTCTCTCCCTATGCATTCTTCCCCTCTTTTGGATTCACCCCCGGATGAACCCGCACATATTTTCTATGATGTTGTTGTTCCTTCGCTTTCTTTGCAAGAATTATCTATCCCAATTTTTAGTGAGTCGGTTGATGATACCGACAATGATCTATGCTTGGAGCCTGCTGGGAGTGGACCGGGACCACTCCCCCTATTTTTGATTATTTTAGTTCTTCATCTCCTTTATTTCTTGATCCCCTTTCTGTATCTGAGCCTGTGCGGGTTGAGTCTTCGCAGGTGCTTCAGGAGGAATTGGAGATTTTCAGCTCGAGTCATTGATGATAGCATCCTCTTTCGCGAGGAGGTTGATTCCTCCTCTGTTGAGGAAGCTCCATTAATTGCTTTCTCCTCCTGCCGTCTCCCTGTAGACGATACCTTGCTGGGCAAGGATTTATTTTGGTGTGAGATGAGTGAGGACCAACGCTCCTCCTCTTCTTACTTCCTATTTCCTCTACCTGTGTTGGGCAGGTATTATTATTTAGGTAGAGGGGTAACTTTTTTATCGCCGTATCTGTACCCGTTACCAAAACGGATAATGGAACAGTTACCTGTGCACTTTTATTTTCATTGGCCCATCAGCTAGAAATGTATAAAATTCAATAAGTCGTGCTGAGAGGACAATAACCCCAGTAGTTATCTTACATTTCCTGCATTTTTTATTTTCATGTCTATCTTAGTTTTAATATTACTTTGTATTTTGTCTATTTTTCTTTTATTTTTGCGGAGCTCACCCCTACAGGTATTCTTGGCAGCTTCGTATTGGCAGGGTTGCAATTCTTCGTTTGGCCGACCTGTCTCTATTTTTCACACGTCTTCTGGTATGCTCACTGGTTGAGCATTGGGAAACCTCTTCCCTTGTCTCTATCTAATATAAATTTCTATATCATATGATGTGTAGCTTAGTTTTAATCTGGGGGAGAGCCAGTATTTGTTACCTTTTGCACGCGCACATTTCATGTGCATACTAGAATCTTTTATTGTTTTATTTTGATTAGTTCATTACATCGCACACCACTACACCCATATAAGCGCGTGCTTAACTGTTAGCGTGTTGAGAGTTAAACTCATTTTTTTGTATGATTTGGGAAAATTATTGTGCTGGCATATGATTTTGAGACGGAGTAAAATGTTGACTCCTGTAGTGCTCCTAGTCGAGTGCTCTCGTCTCGTGTAGAAATTGGAGTAGATTTAATATTTTGTATGCTTATAGTTTTATATTTTTCTATTTGCGTAATGACTTTTTATTCTACTCAAAAATTGGTGAATCTGGTTGAATCGAACGTTAGTGTAGGGATGTGTGTAGCCGTCACTAGACTCATTTTGCTTGAGTCGGGAGGAAGGATCATCTTTCTAGATGGCTAAGAACTTGCCCCAAGCTACTCTCGAAGCATTGGTGCATGGTTATTTAAGCGTGAGCGTGATGTAGGCCATCATTTTGGCATGGTTGAGCTTTGTACCGTTCCTAACGTCTTATCCTCGCTATCCCCATTGTGCCTACCCCTTATTTTGATTCAACTTCAGCTCCACTATTATTCCACCAAAACCTCATAGCTGATCCTAGTCGCACACCCAAGTTGAGCTTTAGTGTTTTACATTTTCAATTTGGGGATTTATGTGGTGATATTCATTGTGAATATGTGGATGTGCTCCAAAGTTTATTTTTGCTGAAATTGTTAAAAAAAGAGGATTTGAAAAACAAAATATGAAAATTAAATTGTGAAAAAAAAGTGCAAAGAAAAATTATAATTGAAAATTCTATTTGAGATGAGTTTGTATTTGTAGTAGGCGGTGCACACATCCATATTTTAAAAATTAAGTCTGGGGGTGTGGTGTACCTGCATATATTTTGGTGAGCGGATAGATTCTTTTTTATGCTAGCTCATTTGGATTAGGTGCGTAGCCTTCTTATTTATCTTCGTAACCTCACCGTAACCCAAGCCCCTTGATTCTCCTAAAGTCCTACGGATACACGCTTGAGACGAGCTAGTACCGTGGAGAGAGTTTGAACGGGCAAGCGTATGGTCCCCGACATTGATGGATTTCTTTAGAGGTGATCCTGAGCCCCGGTCTTTGGCAAGTTCACCTTAGTGACCTGCTTACTTTCTCCCTGCGCGTGACCGGAAGATTCACCGTGATTCCATTTTTGAGTAGTAATAAAATTGTGATACGCATTGTGAAAAGTATAACTAATTTGTATACTTAGAAATTTCCTCTATTATATTTTTATGCGCGCGAGCATGCGACTTCACACGGTACTCTGTATCTAATTTTCTTTGTTTGCTAGTTTATTTTCCCTATCTGCATAGATTTTGTTTGCTCTGGACGCACAAATAGGTAAGTCTGGGGGTGTGATGAGTCCTCTTTATATAGTGATTTTCGGACTTATCTGGGCTTGTTTTATCACTCGTGCACCGCATTTCAGACGGTAATCGATTATATTTGCTTCGTTCGATCTATGACCACTTTGTGCACTGTTTTGGCCCATGGGTGTGCAATTGCGCATTCTGTTGTCAGGGGTAAGCACATAGTGCTCCCTGTGGCTCTTTCTGGATGTTGTTGATTGCATTCTGGTGCTGGGTGCTTTTGCACCAGCTTGCCTTTAATGTTATGCAGGTAATTGGGACATCCAAAATTCATTTTCTAGCTTCTGTATAAAACGCACGGTCGTGCGAATTTCTTCTCGCACGGTTTGAGATTAATCGTGCGTTATACACAGCAATTCTGGGGGCATCTGTGGTTACCCGTGCGTTTTGTTTCCGCACGATTTCAGCCAAACTGTGTGAGTAGGAAACACACGGCCTGCATATTTTTCTCTGAATTTCAGCTTTCTGAGGTTAATCGTCTGTTTCCTTCACGCACGGGCATACACGCCCGTGCGCGAGTAAAACACACGGTTCGCCTGTATATTCCTGAATTCCAGCTTTCTGTTGTTACCTGTGCAATTTCCTTCACGCACGGGTGGAAGCGTCCGTGCGCGAGTAAAACGCATGGGTCAACGCTTTTTCATCCGCAAGCTTGGTCAGGAAGTTAATAACTCACGGTTAACGCACGGTCGTGTTTCAAAACGTGCGTGTCTATTTTTCTGACATGCTTCTATTTAATGCGCAGATTTCTTCTTCCTGGGAGTCCAGTCTGATCCAGCCCGCCTTTTCTGCTCCTCTGAGCGGGAAAACTTCCCTCCAACCACCATTTTCTCTCTCCTTCTTGGAGAGTTGATCCGACCACAATTGTTTTTCCAATAGCTCACAATAGCATCATCTTTGGCCACCATTGTCTTCTCCAAACTCCAAGCTCCGTTTCAATACCTTAGGGTGTTGCATCCGTGGAGTTCTCTGGATAGATTTAGCCCAGCGATTATTAACGAAGAAGACGGGTTATTGGAAGGAAGTGACAACCCATTTGGACCCCGGACGTCATCCGTAGACCGAGCTCGAACAAGGCCCGACAACCCTTGACTCCGGCCGCGAATCTCGGAAAGCCTTCGTGCGTTTGGTTGTTTCTCTTCCACTTCACTTGTAGTATTTCTCTTCTGCTTATTTGGATGTTGGATTGATGTGTAAGAACACTGTTTAGCTTAAGTATTTCAGCATGTCTATGTGTTGTTATATCTTAGTTTCTTGATTGTGTTGATGAGCTTCAGTTTTTCTTGTTTTTGTTGAGATAGTGTCGTTCTAGCGATTGCTAGAAGCGTGCATGGCGAAGAGGTGATTGCGACCCTCATTGGCTCACCCATCTTTCATATTACTCTCTTGAGTAATCCACCAAAGCGACGCGGTGACGCCGACCCGCATTAGTTTTATTAGTGTTTAAATTAGGAAACCCAAAATCCACCCCCTTTGCTTCGTTGACACTTGCTATAACTCTTTCAATAGCGAAATCACACTCCCTACTTGAACTCCTCGAGAGATCGATATCCGGGGATTCAACTCCTCAACTTTATTACTTGACAACGATCGGTACACTTGCCGTGACTGCATCAGATACCAATTGAAAGTATCTAGCGTCTACCTAACTCACATAGAGGGGGGTGAATATGTGATGTTTGTGTCTTTTAACGGATTAAAAATTACTCAAAAATAAACAAGCACACAAACACATCGATCTATACTGGTTCACTGTATTATGTACGTCCACTATCCCGCATCGCCTATGTCACAACCCGCATTTTTCCCAACAATTTAATTACATCAGAGTAAGGGAAAAATATGCGTCGTTATGCCACACCGTGCATGAGATAACTGCAGACGTTCATGTAAGACTCCAAACTCTACAGTTTTAAAAGAAAACATAAATTATTATGAATGAAATCCAGTTTAAGTTATGGTGATAGTCGTATCCCTCGACTTAGTGGATCATCTAGTCCACGATTTAAAATATAATTTATATGCTTGTGGAAGATACTTGTTTAATTTAAATCTAGCATCCTACATGAGTATAAATGTCCCCGAGGAACAACTCATGGTAAACAGACTCTAGATTTATAATAAGTATAGGAGAAGTCTTTACGCTAACCAGAAAAAATAGTGACTTAGTTTTAAAAGAGATTGCATGGATGTTTTACTAATAATAGGTTTTTATAAGCTTGAAAATATCTAACATGCAGACCTAGCAATAAATCATCCCAGAGAGCAAGTAATCTAAACCAAACATAAGACAATCACATCAGCTAGCAAGTGTCAAGGTTCAACAATCATGTGGGTGCCAACAACCTGACACGAACCCACGGTACCAAGTATGTCTGAAACTAGGAAAAGAAAACTGAAACAACAACTACCTCGCTATGGCGAGGGGAAAATCCACAGCCGACACTGCTGTTGCAAGGGCTCCAAAACCGGCTCCGCTACCCTCTAATGCTCCGAATTTGAGGCATTCCAAAGACAGAACACCTCAGCAAGAGGAGCAAATCGTGGCAGAGAAGCAAAATGAAACAAAGGTCAAACAGGGTACTAACCAAGACCAACAGTACTGAAGTAAGGCATCGAACAGGAAAAGAAAGAAATACTTACGTGAATCGTCACGTACTCCAATAAATACACAAGATTTCCTAAGGCAAAAAGGGGACAAAAATAAGTAAAATCATAGGGGACAAAAATAAGTAAAATCATAAGGAAGAAAAATTTAACAACCTTTATTAAGCACCTGTGGTCGACTCTACCCAAAAATACGGGCGAGGTGGTCACTCAGCTAGACACACCCCTCACAAATAATTTATCCGCTTAACTGCGAGAGAGTCCCATACTCTCCACCATACACCGCAGATGCCCAAAAACTCGGTAGACTTCCACAAGGTACAATAAAGGAGTCAGACAATACGGAGGTGGTTTTATCCACTAACTCCTGCAATTTTAGAAACCCCAAAGAAACCACAACGCATAAAGCTCGAGACTTTGCTCGTCAGATTCTACTTGACACTTCTAGTTTCAAGACATGGTTGATCAACCCTTAGGAATGATTTACAATCCTAAATAACTCTAATCCGTTCAATAACGAAATCTAAGGCGTTTAAAGCCATCAATAAGACACTTCAAGAACGATCAAACATATCCGGACAAAAATCAAGTTCACCATGACAAAACGTTACAACCTCAAGTCATCATTGAGAAGGTTAATCATAACAATAAATTGAAAGAATAAGTGTAGAAAATTTTAAGGAACATGAAAAGCATAGCCGTTACCATCAAATAGGACAAGGAGAAACGAGGGGAAACCACCACTTCCCTTGGTTTTATCGGAAAGGTCCTCTGAATCACTCCACATCGTAGTTCGGGGAAAAAAACACGGGAGGAGTTGAAATCTAAACAAAAATGACCGAAAAGGGGGTTAGGGCCAAAAAACCCTAACGAGAAAACTCAAGGAATAGGAAAAAATTTACCACGATAGAATAGCTCTCGGCGAGAGCTTTCCAGATCGACGTTCGGTTGAAGATTTCGAGCACCGGAGCTCCGTCGGCGGCCATCGGAAAAATTCACGAAAAGAAACTCTCTCTCTCGCTCGTTGTTCTGGTTCGGGAGAAAAGGAATCGGAGAAGAAGAAGTTCTGTTCAAACCTAAGTCTAAAGAATATATATATATATATATGTAAAGTACTTATAAATTTTTGTCTAAATATAAGAAAACGTGTGATTTAAGAGTGGCTACGGGAAACCGAAAATAGAGGTCTAAGATGGCTTTAAATCGAAAAGTGCCTAACATGAAAGTTGTAGATCTCGTCGAGGAGAAAAAAAAATTTCATGTTGACCATTTTTTGTACGACATCTTTTTGACTCTCAAAATAGTGTCCGAAACGTTTGGAAACGGAGCTGTCCGAATTTCTCGAGAAATAGCATTGTTTCTCGAAAAACAATGATGTTTCTTGAGAAACAATGCTGTTTTGGAGGAGAAACAATGTTGTTTCTGGAGAAACAAAGCTTTTTTCTCGAGAAACAATGCTGTTTTCCGAGAAAAACAATGAGTGTTTCTCGAGAAACAATGCTGTTTCTCGATAAAAAATGATGTTCTCTCGAGAAATAGCATGATTTCTCGAGAGAAATATCATGATTTCTCGAGAAAATACATTGTTTCTCGATAAAATCAGTTTGTCTTATATTTTGGAATAAAAAGACGA
The DNA here is from genome assembly GCA_039513925.1 of Platanthera zijinensis. Classification (NCBI taxonomy): domain Eukaryota; kingdom Viridiplantae; phylum Streptophyta; class Magnoliopsida; order Asparagales; family Orchidaceae; genus Platanthera; species Platanthera zijinensis. The sequence continues at coordinate 92,559,343 of CM077080.1, forward strand.
TACGGGGGCTAAACGTACCCGATTTGAACGAAATTCACATTGTAGGCGAATGATGGTGCTCTGAATCTAACGGCGAAGACAAAACTAAAATCTGACGTGTCATTCCCGAGATATAAATTTTTCTAAGTATACATGAACATAATTTACCCCAAAACTTCGGAAAATCGTCGACGGCCCGAATATCGCTCGAATTGCGACGAAACTTGACGAGCAATGTCCAAAATATGTCAACTTGAAATTCAAATGCAAAATTTTCTCTAGTAACATCCAAGAATTTTGGCAGACTCCGGCCCGCACGGATGCGAAAAATGCCTTAACGGCGTTGCACCTCAACTCGACGTTAAAAGTAACGCCAAGACGTCATAAATATGACGATACCTAATCAATAAAATCATCGAAAAAATCAGGGGCATTACAGTCATCCCCCTAAAAGGAAGTTTCACCCGAAACTTATCACAACTCAAAACCAAACTAAAAAAACGAGAAATTCAAACACGAAACTAAAATATAGAGACATACCAGAACTAGGAGAAGAGGTGCGGATAAGAGTCTCTCATCGCTGATTCCAATTCCCACGTTACACTCTCGACATCTTGATTTCTCCAAAGAATCTTAACCATGGGGATGGTCTTCCTCCGCAACGCACGTTCTTGAGAATCCAGAATACGAACAGGTTCTTCCACATACGTAAGGTTGGGCTAAATCTGGGGCACCGAGTCGAGGACTTGACGATCACTACGAATACACTTCCGCAACTGGCTCACATGGAACACATCATGGACATCAGGGAGGGTAGCAGGCAACTCCAGCCTATAAGCTGATACTCTGATTCGTTCAAGAATTTGAAAAGGTCCCACGTACCGGGGATCTAACTTGCGGTTCCTTCCAAACCTCTTAACGCCAGACATCAGAGAAACCTTCAGAAAAACCAAGTCTCCAACGTCAAACTCCAGATCGACCCTTCGTTGATTAACATACTTCTCATAACGCTCTTGTTCTACATGGAGCTTCTCTTGAATATGAGTCACGGCACAATTCATCTCTTCAAGGGCTTCCGGACCTAGCAACGGTCTCTCACCAACTTCAGCCCAAAACAAAGGAGTTCTACAACGCCTCCCCTATAAGGCCTCAAACGGGGCCATCTGTAGACTCTCTTGATAACTATTATTGTACGCAAACTCCATGAGTCTGAGACTCTCATCCCAAGCACCACCGTGATCCAATATATAACACCTTACCATATCTTCCACGATCTGATTAACTCGCTCTGTTTTACCATTCGTCTGCGGATGATAGGCGGTGGAGTACCTTAAATCAGTACCCAGCCCCTCTTGCAAACTCTTCCAAAAGTGAGACGTAAATCTAGAGTCTCGATCTGATACGATGCTAACTAGCACTCCATGTAATCTGATGACTTCATCAAGATATAACTCAGCTATCTTTTTCATAGAATACCCAATCTTAAGGGCACAAAGTGAGCACACTTTGTCAATCTATCAACTATTACCCAAACAGATTCATGCCCATGGGGAGATTTTGGTAGACCTGTGATGAAATCTATTGAAATACTCTCCCACTTCCACTGTGGAATATCTAGCGGTGTCAGTTTACCACCAAGCCTTCTATGATCTGCCTTAACACGCTGACACGTGTAACACTCTGACACAAACCTTGTTATATCATTCTTCATTCCTGACCACCAAATAATTTGCTTTAGATCTTTATACATCTTGGTGGTGGTGGAACCAGGATGGTAGCAAACACTTGAACCATGAGCTTCTTTACAAATCTTAACCCGAATATCACCAATGACAGGAATACAAAATCTACTCTGATATTTCAGAGTACCTAACTCGTCCAAAGAGAAATCAGGTAACTCTCCTTTCTCAGTTCTCTTCCATAGGTGCAACAAATCAGGATCCTCCTTCTGGTGCACTCTGGTAAGGGAAATCCAAGAGGGCTCTTCTGCTTCCAAACTAGCAGGCACAGAACTACTCCCAACCTCAATGTCCATCAACAAGAATTCTTCTACTAAGGACTATACTGATATATTAAAAAATTTAGCGGTCTTTCTACTCAAAGCATCGGCTACTACATTAGCCTTTCCTGGATGATAAAAGATCTCTACTTCATAATCGGCTATATACTCCAACCACCTACGTTAGCACAGATTTAACTCCTTTTGAGTGAAGATGTACTTCAAACTCTTATGATCTGTGTAGATCTTGCACAATGCGTCATACAATAAATGTCTCCAAAGCTTCAACGCATAAATTACCGCAGCAAACTCCAAATCATGCATAGGATAGTTTCTTTCATGAACTTTTAATTGCCTTGATCCATGCGTAATTACCTTTCCTTCTTGCATAAGAACACAACCAAGTCCAATGTGTGATGCGTCCACATATACAGCATACTCAAGTTCATCAGTAGGCAGAGTTAAAACTGGAGCAGTACACAATCTCTTCTTCAACTCTTGGAAAGCCTCTTCACACTTATCACTCCAAATGAATGCAATATTATTCTGAGTAAGTCTAGTTAGAGGAGCAGACAACACCGAAAATCCTTCCACGAATCTTCTATAATAGCCAGCCAGACCTAAGAAGCTCCTAATCTCCTTAGGTGTAGAAGGTCTCTCCCATTCCACCACGGCAGAAATCATGGTTAGGTCTATAGAAATACCGTTCTTGCTTACAACATGACCCAGAAAGGACACCTGAGGTAGCCAGAACTCACATTTGCTCAACTTCACATATAGCTTATGCTCCCTCAGGGTCGACAAAACCAAACGCAAATACTGAGTATGTTCCTCAACATTGCGGGAATACACCAAGACATCATCTATGGACAATAACAAATCAGTCCAAGAAATCCTTAAACACCCTATTCATCAAATCCATGAAAGAAGAGGGTGCATTGGTTAAACCGAAAGACATCACCAAAAACTCATAATATCCATGCCGCGAACGAAAAGCGGTTCGGGGAATATCTACCTCACGAATCCTCAAATGGTGGTAGCCTGAGCGAAGATCGATCTTTGAAAATACCGAGCTACCACGCAACTGATCGAACAGATCATCAATCCTTGGCAGGGGATATCTATTCTTAACGGTCACCTTATTCAATTCCCTATAATCGATGCAAAGCCTCATTGATCCATCCTTCTTCTTTACGAACAAAACCGGAGCACCCCACGGAGAAGAACTTGGTCTAATAAAACCACACCTCAGCAACTCATCGAGCTGAGTACGCAACTCATCCAACTCACGCGGAGCCATACAGTATGGTGCTTTGGCAATAGGACGAGTACCTGGCTTGAGGTCTATCACAAACTCTATCTCCCTCTCAGGAGGAAGTCCTGGAAGACTATCAGGAAAAACATCTGGAAACTCTCGCACCACAGAGACATCCTCAAGACGTGGTGTAACAAAAGCTGTTTCCAGAGCAGAAATAGAAACTAAAAATGCCTCGCGACCAGACTCTATAGCATGACAAGCACGTACCGCAGAAATAATAGGGGAAACCCTGTCCTGAAATCCATAGAAGCTCGTAGGTTGGTCATTGTCCATCCTGAAGTCAAGTCTCTTTGCCTTGCACTAGATGACCGCATCATACTTGGACAGTCAATCCATGCCCAAAATCACGTCAAAGTCCGCCAGATCCAACACCATCAGATCTACAAAGGCTAGGAAATCGCCTAGATATATAGGGCATCTCAGAACTCCTTGACTAGATACCATCGAATCATCGGAGGGAAGCTTAATGTTGAAGGAGTCTCTTAATGGATCCACATCCAGACAATGTTTATCTACAAACCTCCGGGGCACAAAGGAATGGTTGGCACCTGAATCGAAAAGAACGCACGCCCACCTATTCCGCACCTTAAACTCCCCTAAAATCGTAACATACATAACTAACCGAATGATAACTAGGGCGACAACAATAAGTACAAAGGATGAAATAAACTGGGGCTAACCAGAAATAACTTGTGTAGAGGTTTGAGCTTCCTCGCTGGTCATTACGTTCAGCTTTCCTTTCTCTCAGTCCTTGTTTGGTTACGGCGGCAGAGCTTGAAGCGGGGCAGGATGCAGTGGGGACTGATCCTGGGCACACGAAGACTTTAGATGCCCCTTCTGCCCGCACTGGAAGCAAGCCTTATCCTTTGCCCAGCAGCGACTCACGTCATGCCCCTTCCTAGAACAGAATGAGCACACCAAATCTCCCTTAGGTGCACCCTGGATGGCGTGCACTGTTGTTGCTTCAGGGTGGCAGTCCTCTTGAAACACCTTTCGTAAGGGTGGCAAGGTCGACACAAGAAGCTACATATTTCTCCACTTTTCTTTTTCGAAGAAGGGTCGGATGCCCTAGTGCTTCCATTCTCAACGCCCTTCTTCTTCTCTTTCCTTGCCGCAGCACCTCATTCTTGGCGTTTTCAATCGCCTCCACTTTCAATGCGGCTTCCACTGCCACAGCATAACTGTCAACTCCATAACGCATGCCCACTGCTGGACATCGCTTCTTTGTCCTCTTAGGAAACGTTTCACTTTTCCCTCCTCCGAAGCTACCAAATCGGGAGCAAATCTACTCAACTTGCTAAACTCAATCTTGTACTCGCTCACCGTGAGTTGTCTCTGCTTCAGATACAGGAAGTTATTCATCAAGCGGTCCTGCTCAACCGAGGGTAGAAACTTCTTCAGCAGCATCTTCTTAAAAGATTCCTAATAACAGTCTTCCTTCATACTTTCCCTTTCCCGAATCCACCAGCTCTTTTCCAGGCCTTTTAACTGATAGGCTGCAATCATTACCTTTTGGGCTTCTAGAAATCCGGAATACGAAAACAACTCTTCGATGGAGATGATCCAATCATCTAAAATCATGAAGTCAGCACTCCCGTCATAAGTAGGGGGTCTCAATCACTGGAAATGTGAGATGAAATTCATCTCTGGTGGTAGCATAACCGGGGGCACGAAAGGAGCAGGGGAATCAGTTACGGCTTGATCCACGGCAGGATCTTGCACTAAGGGTTGTTGCGAGGGGGCGGCAGACAAAAAGGTTTGAATTTGTGACTGCATCGCAACTACTTGCCTTGACAGAGCCTCGTTGCTCTAGCATAGACTCTCGATCAACGCATCACTCTGCGCACCTGACGACTCACCCTTCGATTGGGGAGTTTACCTCGTCACAATACGCTTTGGCGGCATTTCTAAAAAGGCAAATGAACTAGTTCATACCATACTTAAAAGACACTTGCTTAAGATGTCACTTGCTCTATGATTAAATGACGATGATATATCCTACTCAGGATGATATCCTATCATCCTATTGACTCATGTGCCTATGATATGAATGCATGGATTCTTTACTCTTATTTAAAATCATGTGTGTACATATGTCATCAGGTAAATCTTTAGCTTGGCATGTTGTGCTTATGTTATATGTATGCATGTTGCATGTTATCATCCTAAAAAGTCCTTAATGCATGTTATGAGCGGCGTACACATGAAATGTTATGCATCCCATACTACATAACATTGCATGCAACGAAAAAAAGAAAAACGTGCTAATGGGCATTCATGTGGTGAGGTTATGCATCTCATACTACATAACCCTCTCATGTTGGCAGCTATGGTGGATCCATATACAAACACATATTATGCATCCCATACTACATAATATACCCCGTATACTTCTTATCATGCTTATGAGTGTAGTGTTCATGCTTCAGCCAAGACATACTGATGACACATCGGTGTATGTATGATATGACACTAAACAACTAACATTAACAAGGAAGGTTGCCCGACCAATTATCAAGCAACCTCCCTCTGATACCAACTGTCACAACCTGCATTTTTCCCAACAATTTAATTACATCAGAGTAAGGGAAAAATATGCATCGTGATGTCACGTCGTGCATGGGATAACTGTAGACGTTCAGGCAAGACTCCAAACTCTACAATTTTAAAAGAAAACATAAATTATTATTAATGAAATCCAGTTTAAGTTATGGTGATAGACGTATCCCTCGGCTTAGTAGATCATCTAGTCCACGATTTAAAATATAATTTATACGCTTGCAGAAGATTCTTGTTTAATTTAAATCTAACATCCTGCATGAGTATAAATGTCCCCGAGGAACAACTCATGCTAAACAGACTCTAGATTTATAATAAGTATAGGAAAAGTCTTTACGCTAACAAGAAAAAATAGTGACTTAGTTTTAAAAGAGATTGCATAGATGCTTTACTAATAATAGACTTTTATAAGCTTAAAAATATCTAACATGCAGGCCTAGCAATAAATCATCCCAGAGAGCAAGTAATCTAAACCAAACATAAGACAATCACATCAGCTAGCAAGTGTCAAGGTTCAAGAATCCTGTGGGCGCCAACAACCTGACACGAACCCACGGTACCAAGTATGTTTGAAACTTGGAAAAGAAAACTAAAACAACAACTACCTCGCTATGGTGAGGGGAAAAACCACAACCGACACTGCTGCTGCAAGGGCTCCAAAACCGGCTCCGCTACCCGCTAATGCTCTGAACCCGAGGCATTCCAAAGACAGAACACCTCAGCAAGAGGGACAAATGGCGGCAGAGAAGTAAGCAAAATAAAACAAAGGTCAAATGGGGTATCAACCCAATACCAACAGTACTGAAGTAAGACATCGAACAGGAAAAGAAAGAAATACTTACGTGAATCGTCACGTACTCCAACAAATACACAAGATTTCTCAAGGCAAAAAGGGGACAGAAATAAGTAAATTCATAAGGAAGAAAAATTTAACAACCTTTACTAAGCACATGTGGTCGACTCTACCCATAAACACGGGCGAGGTGGTCACTCAGCTGGACACACCCCTCACGAATAATTTATCCGCTTAACTGCGAGGGAGTCTCATACTCTCCACCATACACCGTAGATGCACAAAAACCCGGTAGACTTCCATAAGGTACAATAAAGGAGTCAGACAACACGGAGGTGATTTTATCCACTAACTCCTGCAATTTTAGAAACCCCAAAGAAATCACAACGCATAAAGCTCGAGACTTGGCTCGTCAGATTCTACTTGACATTTTTAGTTTCAAGACATGGTTAATAACCCCTTAGGAATGATTTACAATCCTAAATAACTATAATCAGTTCAATAAGGAAATCTAAGGCGCTTAAAGTCATCAATAAGACACTTCAAGAACGATCAAACATATTCGGACAAAAATCGAGTTCACCATGACAAAACGTTACAACCTCATGTCATCATTGAGAAGGTTAATCATAACAATAAATTGGAAGAATAAGTGTAGAAAATTTTAAGGAACATGAAAAGCATAGCTGTTACCATCAAATCAGACAAGGATAAACGAGGGGAAACCACCACTTGCCTTGGTTTTACCGGAAAGGTCCTCTGAATCACTTCACGTCGTAGATCGGGGCAAAAGAACACGGGAGGAGTTGAAATCTAAACAAAAATGACCGAAAAGGGGGTTAGGGCCGAAAAACCCTAACGAGAAACTCAAGGAATGGGGAAAAATTTACCACGATAACGTAGCTCTCGGCGAGAGCTTTTTAGATCTACATTCGGTTGAAGATTTCGAGCACCGGAGCTCCGTCGGTGGCCACCAGAAGATTTACGAAAAGAACTCTCTCTCTCGCTCGCTGTTCTGGTTTGGGAGAAAAGGAATCGGAGAAGAAGAAGTTCTGTTCAAACCTAAGTCTAAGAATATATATATATATATGTAAAAGTACTTATAAATTTTTTTGTCTAAATACAAGAAAACGTGTGATTTATGAGTGGCTACGGGGAAACCGAAAATAGGAGTCTGAGATTGCTTCAAATATAAAAGTGTCCAACATGAAAGTTGTAGATCTCGTCGAGATAAACAAATTTTATGTTGACTATTTTTTTTGTTCGACAAAGTTTTGACCCTCAAAATAGCGTCTGAACGTTCGAAAATAGAGCAGACCCGAATTTCTCGAGAAAAAGCATTGTTTCTCGAGAAACAACATTGTTTCTCGAGAAACAATGCTGTTTCTCGAGAAACAATGCTGTTTCTCGAGAAACAATGCTGTTTCTCGAGAAACAATGCTGTTTCTCGAGAAAACAATGCTGTTTCTCGAGTAAACAATGCTGTTTCTCGAGAAACAATGTGTTGGTACCCTTGTTTGATTTGAGTTTAGCCTTGTCTTTTTAGTCCCTTGACCCAAGAAATATCTATGGTCAATGGTTAGTGGTCTAGCTGTAGAGTCCCCGCTTTTTCAGATGAAGAATTTGGTTAAGTAGTTTTTCGTTCGACTATAGTCGAACGTCGCTCGACTATCGTCTATCGGCTGATCGACGATCGTCTATCAGTTGGTCGACGTTCTGTCTGCGTTGATAGCTCGACTATCTGTTGATAGGTCGACTATCTATTTGTCTTGATAGTTCGACTATCTGTTGATAGGTCGACTATCTGCTTGTCTTTGATAGTTCGACTATCTGTCCTGATAGTTCAACTATCTGATAGCTCGACTATCTGTTGATAGACCGACTATCTGTTTTGTTTTGATAGTTCGACTATCTGTTGATAGGTCGACTATCTGTGTTGCTTCGATAGTTTGACTATCTGCTTGGATAGCTCAACTATCTGATAGTTCGACTATCTGTTGATAGATCGACTATCTGTCTTGTTTTGATAGTTCGACTATCTGTTGATAGGTCGACTATCTGTTTTCTGGGATAGGTCGACTATCTGCTTGATAGGTCGACTATCTATTTTCCCTGGGTAGTTCGACTATCTGTTGATAGTTCGACTATCTATTCTGCGTTGATAGTTCGACTATCTGTTGATAGGTCGACCATCGGTTTTGCTTTGATAGTTCGACTATCTGCTGATAGGTCGACTATCTGATAGCTCGACTATCTTCTGATAGTTTGACTATCTGTTGTGATAGTTCGACTATCTCCTTTGATAGTTCGACTATCTGGATCGTTCGACTATCTGCCCGATAGGTCGACGATCTCCGTGCGTCGGTCGACGATCTCCGAGGGTCGTTCGACGTTTTCTGTTTGCCTTTTTATTTTGTATTTATTTATTCTATTTAATAAATCAATATATTATCTGGCATTTTATTTCAGTTATTTTATGATAATATTTCCAAGCAATATCTGCTCCATCCCTTTTGCCTGAGTAAAATCTTTTCAGATAAAGTTGTTTGTCTTATTAGCTGTCATTTTATTTTACTTTATCTGCTGGCAGTCCTTTATAGCCGTTACACTGAAAAGTCTTCCTTATGCTATAAAGAGTTTGTTTCTGATGTGATTTTATTTAGTACCTTTATTATCAGATTGCTTCCTGCAGCTTCCTTGAAAAGGTTTATCCCTTTTATAGAATATTTTGCTGCAGAGTTTGTTTGTCTTTGTGATATTTGCAGCCCTGGTTTCAAGTTTCAGAAGAAGACAAACAGTTCAAATTGAAAAGAGCCGTTGCTTGTTGCTGCTATAAAAGGAATCCTTTGGAGAAGGATTTCAGCTAGCTAACCAGTTATTCTAATAGTTATTCAATTAGCACTCAAGCGTTCATCAAGACCAAGTTTAACTGCTCTCGGTAATATTCATTCAACTTAGAAGTATTAAGCTCTTCTGCTCTTCTTCAACCTGAGTTCTCCTGCTTTCAAGAAGTTCAGACTCAGAGTTCTTTTGAAGAAGAAGAAGAAGAAGATAGCTGCTAGAAGATTTTCTTTTATTATTTTATATCTTCTTGTAGTTTTCCTTCAGTTTTTACTGAAGAGTTTCTGCACTGAAGCAAGACTTCACCTGGACATTCTTTGAGCCAGGGGGAGCCTTGATTCCTTTGAGCTTTCTAAGCTCAGTGCAAGTCTTTGTGCTTCTCTAATCTATTATAAAATAGAGAAGACCTTTTAACCTTCTTTCCCCCTCCTGTACAGGGTTATTACTCCCTTCAAAAGTATCCCTTGGTGGCAGGGCACCTGATCAAAAACCTGTGTTCGGTTTTTAGACACCTGATCAAAAGTCTAAAGGGTTTCTAGATCTACCTGAAGCAGATCTTATGGTGGCAGGGCACCTGATCAAAAACCTGTAGTGGATTCCTACCTTGTTGGTAGAAGAGTGGACGTACCCAAGTTGTTTGGGGAACCACTTAAATTCCTTGTGTCGTCTGGATTGCCTTGTTTAAATTCCTGCATTGTGGCTGTGATTAGATATAACTAGGTTTGCTAGTTGCTGATTAGGATTTCCAAGCCTTAACTGTAATTGCAGTTAGCTTGAGTTTGTGCACAACACTTGTGTTAGGCTTTAGGGTTATCTCCTTATCTATAATCTTTTCATTCCGCATTTCACTTCAAGGGAGTTGGGTAGACTATTAAGTTTTGTCTTGTGCAAAATTTGATAACTCTATTCACCCCCCCCCCCCCTCTAGAGTAGTATCTATCCCTTCACTTTCAATTGGTATCAGAGGAAGTTGACTGACTGTATAGGCTAACACCTAAGTCACAAGATCCTGATAGATACCAAGGATTATTGATTCTCACTTCATGGCCCAGTCCAAGGATTATTCTAGCACCAGACCTCCAGCATGCAACTTAGCTAAGTTTGGCATCTGGAAGGCAAGGATAAAATTATATATGAATTCTATTGATGAAAGTATCTTTGCTTCTATTTTGTCAGGACCCCCAAGAGCACCTGCTGCTGTTTCTGCCTCATCATCTGATATGAGTGCAGTGCCTCCTCCAGACTATAATGATGAGTACAAGAAGGCAAAGATAGCAGATGCCAAGGCGATGAACATTCTGGCTCAGACAATGTCTGATGAGGTATTCCAGAAGGTTGCTGACTGCTCCTCAGCAAAAGCTATGTGGGATACACTGAACCAGATTGTAGCTGGTTTAGCTGATGAAAGGAAGGATAGAAGGTCCAACCTTATCTCACAATATGAAAACTTCAAGAAAACTGATGCTGAATCAGTTGAAGCCATGTATACAAGGCTCAGCTCAATCATCAATGAGTTGAGGACCCTTGACAAGGACATTTCATTGACAGAGGTCAATGATAAGATTCTTATGTGCTTCCCTAGCACATGGGATCTGAGGATCTGGCCTATCAAGGAAGCCAGAAGTACAATAGAGATCTCAACAGAAGCTCTTCTCGGCAAGCTCAAATCCTTTGAGCAAGTGCTGAAGATAAGGGAAGCTGAAGCTGAAGCAAAGACCCCTATTCCAACAAGAAAAGAGCAATCTCTAGCTCTTAAGGCTGCTGATGCTTCTGAAGGCAGCCAATCCAATGAGGAACTAATGGCATTATTTGCCAAGAGGTTTCTCAAGATGGGGAGAAAGGAATTCAGAAAGAAGTCTTCACGCTATGAAGACAAACCAAGGTATGATCGTTCTCCTGCTAAAGAAATTATCTGTTATGGTTGCAGGAAACCTGGACATATCTTACCAGATTGTCCAGAGGAGAAGAACAAAGATAAGAGGAAAGAAAAGGAACAGCACAGGAAGCACTCCAAGCCATCCTCCTACAAGAACAAGAAGAAGGAGAGAGGCTTCGTCGCTGAAACCTGGAGTGATTCAGATGAGGAATCTTCCTCCTCAAGCTCCAGTGAGGATGAGGAAGAGAAGAAGGCAAAGGAAGTTTGCCTGATGGCAATAGATGCCTGCAGCAATCACTCAGCTGCAGAGAGTTCAGATTCAGAAGAAGAAATGCCAACAGAAGATGAGGTACTATCTTCTTATGACTTCACTTCTGAAGAATTCAAGTTAGATTTTAAATCCTTATACTTAGACTTAATTAGTTCAGAAAAAGAGATTAAAGACCTTAGAAATCAGTTAGCTGACTCAGAATTAATTGCTACAGAAAATATTAAGTTAAAGGAAGATCTCACTACTTGTAGTGAAGAAATTAAATTTCTTAAAATAGAGTTAGCTAAATCTAAAAGGTTAGAGGAATCTCTAAATGGTAGAAGCCTTAAGCTGTTAGAGATAACCAGCATGAATAACACTAGGTCAGGCAATAACAAACTAGGCTTAGGAGCTTCTCCCAGTGAACCCCCAGTTATTCTTAAAAATAATCTTTCAACTCCAGTGAACTTCATTTCAGCTAGTGGAATGAAGAACACTGAGCAAGTAAACCTAGTTAATAAAACTTTAAATAAAGCTAATAGAGAAAAGAGGAAGAAATTTTTTAAGGAAATACAAAGAGCGCCGAACGCTGCTCGACGATCGGAAGCTCAATGGTCGAACGAAGCTCGACGATCTGAGCGTCCATCGTCGAACGTCGATCGACGTTTTCAATATGATTTTCAAAATCATCATCAAACCCATAGAAACCTAAATGAAAATAAAAACCCTAGGTTTGTTGACCCATCATCTGCATGGAGAATCCCACCTAGGAGATCTCACCCATTAGGTTATCACCCTCAGCCTGCATTTTCATTTATTTCCAGTTTTTCTTATGTGAAAAATAAGGGACCCAAGGTTATCTGGGTCCACAATGTCTAAATGAATTTCATGCAGGTGAAGGCCTATCCTATCACTCAAAATAAGTGGTACTTGGATAGTGGATGCTCCAAGCATATGACAGGAAATAAAAATCATCTGTCAAAGTTCAAAGCTAAGCTCGGCCCAAAGGTGATCTTTGGAGATTCTAGTTGTGGTCAGACAGAAGGCTATGGCAGGATCACAATTGGAGATGTTACTTTCAAGAGAGTTGCATATGTGACAGGACTGAAGCACAATTTGATCTCAGTCAGCCAGCTATGTGATGCTGGCTACCAGGTTTCATTTTCCAACTCTTCTTGTAATATTACTTTAAATAATAATGTTGTTTTAGTAGGCATTAGATTAGGTAATATTTATTTAGTAGATTTCAATTCAACTCATTCTGAAATCTGTTTATTTAATGAAGTAACAATTAATAATAATTCTTTGTGGCATAAGAGGCTTAGTCATGTTAACCTTAAAAATATATCTAGGTTATCTAAATACAATCTTGTTAGAGGTTTACCTTCTTGCCCCTACAAGAAGGAGAGCCTATGCAAGGCTTGTCAGCTAGGCAAGCAAACCAAAACTCTTTTAAATCTGTAAATAAGTGATTCTCCTAGAATCTTGTATCTATTACATTTGGACCTTTTTGGCCCAATAAATGTACAGAGTTTAGGAGGGAAGTATTACACCTTAGTCATTGTAGATGACTTCTCTAGGTTCAGTTGGTTTTCTTTTTGAGAACTAAGGCTGATAACTTCAAAGCCCTTACAGACTTTCTATTATGTGTGCAGACTGAGTACTCTACTCATGTGGCCTTGATCAGAAGTGATCATGGTACTGAGTTTGACTCTCTTCTCATGCAAGAATTTTGTGAGAGAGAAGGTATCAAACATAGCTTCTCAGCTCCTAGAACTCCCCAAAAATGGGGTAGTTGAAAGGAAGAACAGAACACTCATTGAAGCTGCTAGCACATTATTGGCAGATGCTAATATGCCTCTTTCCTATGGGCAGAAGCTGTTAGTACAGCCAATTATGTCTTGAATAGAAGTCTGATACACAAGCTTAAGTGTAAAACTCCTTATGAGTTGCTTAAAGGAAAGAAACCTAAAATTAATTATTTTAGAGTATTTGGTTGTGTAGTGTACATTCATAATAACAATAAAGAATACCTTAGAAAGTTTGAAGCAAAAGCTTCAATGGGAATTATGCTTGGATATTCCAAGTAAGCAAAGCTTATAGGGTTTATAACAAATCAACCTGTAAAATTGAAGAATCTGTGCATGTATCTTTGATGAGTCTCAGATGTTTTACAAGGAGAAGGAAAATTCTCCTTCCTCTAGTTCATTGCAGGTACCTGATGCTACTCAAGAGATTCTTCAACTATCAACTCTTCAGATCACTGAATCAGACAGTGATGAAGACATTGCATAAGCTGTTGTTGTTCCACCAACAGTAGATCAAATTCCTCCTGAGGAATTAATCCCAACTGTTGCTGAAGATCACATCTCACCTGCTGATATTGTCACACTTAGAGATCACCCACTCTCAAGTGGTTGGAGACATATCAGCTGGTGTGCAAACAAGACACCAATTAAGACAGGATGTGATGCACGCTTGTTTCCTCTCACAGATTGAGCCCCTCACCTTTAAAGATGCAGAGCTAGATCCCCACTGGATCATTTTTATGCAAGAGGAACTCAATCAGTTTGAGAGATGTAAAGTTTGGACTTTGGTTCCAAGACCTAAAGGCCAACTGATCATAGGCACCAAGTGGGTGTATAGAAACAAGTTGATGCAAATGGAATTATTGTAAGGAATAAAGCTAGGCTTGTAGCTCAGGGCTACAGACAGGAGGAAGGTATAGATTATGACCAAACCTTTGCTCCTGTTGCAAGGCTAGAAGCAATAAGGATCTTCTTGGCCTATGCAGCCTACATGAAGTTTAAGGTCTTTCAGATGGATGTCAAAAGTGCATTCCTAAATGGTGAGCTTAAGGAAGAGGTGTTTGTTGAACAACCACCAGGTGTTGTTTCTTCAACTCAGCCCTTCACATGTGTTCAAGTTGCAGAAAGCTTTTTATGGTCTAAAGCAAGCCCCCAGAGCCTGGTATGAGACTCTAGCTAGTTTCCTTTTAGAGCACAACTCACTAGGGGAGTAGTTGATAGAACCCTTTTTGTCAAGCACCACAAGGACACAATCCTGTTAGTTCAAGTGTATGTGGATGATATTATATTTGGTTCCACTGATCCTAAACTTTGCAAAAGGTTTTCTGACCTGATGCACTCTAAGTTTGAGATGAGTAGTATGGGTGTGTGTCTGTCTTACTTTCTTGGTCTCCAAGTTAAGCAAGATGCTGATGGTATCTTCATCTCCCAATCCAAATATGCCAAGGAATTGTAAAGAAATTTGGGATGGCTGATGCTTCAGCAATGCCTACACCTATGGCTACTAATGTAGTTATTGATTCTGATGATCACGGCAAGCCAGTTGATCAAAAGAATTATAGGGCCATTGTTGGTTCCCTATTATATTTAACTGCAAGTAGGCCTGATATAATGTTTGCTACATGCTTTGTGCTAGATTCCAGGTCAACCCCAAGGAATCTCATCTAATTCTTCTCAAGAGAACCCTGAGATACCTAAAGGCATGTCCAAATCTAGGACTTTGGTACCCAGCAGAATCAGAATTTGAGTTAATTGGATACTCTGATTCTGATTATGCTGGTTGCAGAGTTGACAGGAAGAGCACCTCAAGAACTTGTCAGTTCCTGGGAGAGAGATTGGTCTCTTAGTTCTGTAAGAAGCAGGCTTCTGTCTCAACTTCAACTGCAGAGGCTGAATATATAGCAGCTGCCAGTTGTTGTTCACAGATCCTGGGATTCAAAACTAGCTTGTGGATTATGGTTACTCACACAAGAACACCAAAATCATGTGTGATAGTACCAGTGCTATCTCAATTGCACAAAATCCAGTGCACCACTCTAGAACGAAGCACATTGAGATTCGGCACCATTTTCTGAGAGATTGTGTGGAAAAGAACAAGATTTGTCTTGAGTTCATATCCACTGAGTTTCAGAGAGGTGATATATTCACCAAGCCCTTAGATGAACAGAAGCATCTGTTCTTTTTGGTTCAACTAGGCATGATCAATGGAAGAGACTAAGTGTGACTATATCTGCCAATGTTGAAACTTGTTTGAAGATAGTCGAACGACGTTTGAAGATAGTCGATCGGGTCAAGCCCATCGTCGACCTATGGTTGATGAAAGCTTGTCTGTTTGAAGATCGTCGACCGGCGTTCGACCATAGTCGAACAAGTCGAGCTCATCGTCGATCTCTGGATGATGACAGCTTGTTGTTTGAGAAGACAGAAATAGTCGAATGATTGCTCGACTACTCTGCTTCTGGACCGATCGTCGAACGACCGTTCGACCATCGTCTCCTGTATCTTTTAAATAGATCGACTATCTCTGGTCTAATATAAAGCCGATAGTCGACCTAGGTTAAAAGATCTTTGCTTTTATCGTCGACGGAGAGCGTCCTTTCGCATTCCGTCTTCCCGCTTGCTCCTCCTCTTGCGATTCTCTGTCGATTCGTCTTCTTCTCTCGCTCTCGCGCCCTCTCCAGCTCCTTCAATGGCGATTTCTCAGCATTGCTCACAGTTGTGAAGTTCGACGCAGGATTCAGTGTCGATTTCGATGCCTTTAGCTGTTGTGAATCAGGGATTGTGGAAATCCTCCAGTTATGCAGAGATCAAGGGTTAGAAAGACTAATGTCTATAAGGATCAAGTTAAATATTCCCGAGATTAAGGAATGGGCATTTACTTCGTCCTCCACCGACGAATCGATGACCGGCTCTATTGGCGGAGAAGAAGTAATCTTGTCTCCCGCCGCTTTGACTGATGTTTTCGGATTGATTAATGGCGAAGAAGATTTTGTGCAAGATGCTCCCGAATTTGGAAGGATGTTGTTAGAGCTGGGACATGCCGAAGGCATTCCCTCGAAGCTCCTCAAGGTAAACTTTCCCTTCAAGATCAAATTTCTTGCTGAGATAGTTGGAAAAGTGCTTCTAGGAAAGCACTCAGCCCATGATAACATCACCAGACAACAATTTGCACTAATGAGTGCAATTGTTAATAAGAAGCAAATAAACTGGGCTGGTGTTATGTTCGATTTGTTAAGGAAGAAGAACAGTAAGAAGGAAGTTACCCTAGGAAGGGTTATTGGATTTTCTGAAGGAAAGATATCCCCAGCTGCTGATTTCAACTGCTACAACCATTAATGCCAGCAAGAAGATGGATCCCCACTTGTTCTCAAGTGGAGAGGATATTTGTGAAGCCCGCTCCTGCAGGGGTTGCTCCAGCGACATTCGAGAGCACAAGGACTGGATTCAGTCACTCCTCCCCCTCTAGCAGCTGGCTCAGCTCATCCTTCTCTTCCATCATCTTCGTCTGCTCTGCAGTCTACTTCGTTGAAGTTCCATCAACTTCAGCTGAAGTACGACTTTCTGCTTCTCCTGTTCGAGATACAACCACGGTTGTTATTCCTTCTCCTCCTGCATCTCCTATACCATCTCATCTGGCTGGGACATCTCAACCAAGTTTGATTTATGGTTTCTGAAATATCTTCTCCAGTTCATTCTCCATTCCAACTCCTCCTCACTCACCTTCTCCACATCATTCTCCAGTTAACTCTCCACATCATTCTCCTTCTCCATCTCCAGTTCGCTTCCCAGTTCATCAGGAATACATTCCTCCTGCTGATCTTCCATCACTGCAGTTCCCCACCATCTTTGAGATAACTCCAGAATTCATTTCCAGCATTGTGGAGTTAATTACCTTCAATCAAAAATCATGATTGAAGAGGCAATTGCTCCACTTGCTTCCTCCATTGCTTCTTTGGCTGATGCCATCAAAATTCTTTCTAAATCTGCTGAGCCCTCTTCATCCAGGGCCTGGTTTCAGTTCCCACTGAAATCAGGCAGGGGGAATGTTCAATGAAGATGTCTTGAGCAGCTCCCAGCCTCCCCTCGAGCAGCTCAACTGCAGTATCAGAAAAAGCAGCAGTAGTTTCAGCTCCTCCTCCATCTGAAAAAGAAAAAGAAATATCTGATGCGATAATGATGTCTGAATTTGTTGTAAAATTTTATCTGGAAGAACCTCAACTCCTTAGTTGCCCTGTACCTAGAAGGATTAATCACATCCTTTCTAGATGATTTATGGGAGTTAGGTCACCCTGAAGAAAATACTGAAGGTATGTCTCTTGACCAGTTTGTAGATTATTCAATTAATGAAATTGTATGGGAGTACCTTGAAGGGATGTCTAGAGTTATTTAGCAAGATTTTACTCCTAATCCTACAGATGTAATGGAAGTAGTGGGCAGTGGTCCAAGAGCAAGAACCTGAACCTGCTCCAGAGGCTCTAGATCTGTTGAGCCTGAATATGTATCAGCTCCTGATGACCAAGTGGTTGTAGAGCAAGAAATGAATCCTGAAAGTCAAGTTGAAAATAAGATGACACCCCAGTACTGAGTTTAGAAGAAGAGAAAGCAAGAGCTGCCTGGCAGCAAAGAGTACAAGATATTTTAGAAGAGAAAGAAAAAGTTTTGCAAGCTGAAAAGTCTACTGTTTGGGATGATTCACCAGGACCAAATTAGACCTCCTTCTGCACAGGATGCCATGGAAGAAGAGAAAGAGAAAGTTGCCCTGAAAGCAAAGGAAAAGGCTGTATCAGAAGCCTATGACCCTTATGATCATCCCCTTCCTTCATCTCATTCTGAAGATGAAATGATTCAGATATGTCTGAGGACTCTAAGAAAAAGAAAGCTGCAAAGAGAAAAAGGAAAGCTGTTGCTCCTCCTCCTCCCAATCGAGACAATGATACTCCCTACTACATATTGAAAGGGATTGACCCTAAGTCGAAAGACTTCTAGCATTGGATGTGTTTTTTTCCAAGAACCAGCAAAAGGAGAGAAAGAATCTAAGAGATATGATAGTCTGCTCCCAGATGGACTCCAGAGGTCCTCCTCCTCCACCTCCCAGTGCAGGAGCCTCTGGCAATTTATCTGCTAATCCATCTGCTCCATCTGCAAAATCTGCTCCTTCTCAGCCTCATTCAAGGAAAAGTTCTCAAAGCCACCAAGGCAAGTCATATACTGGTACTCAAAGGCATGATACTGAGGTTAAAGAGCAAGTAAAGGAGATTGTATATCAAAGCCAACATTTTCACCTCCTCCTTCTCCCAGAAAAGGTTTCTCCTGATATACCAGTACATATTGCTAAGGATGTTGCCAAAGGTAAAAGAATCATTTTCTCTGAAAAATCCAGTAAAAAGTTTGCTGAGTTTGCTCCTCCATCATCTTTAGTTATCCAAGAAGTTAAAGATACAGCTGAAAGTTTATTAGATTTATCTGTTAAGTTTAAAGCTGTGAAGCCTATTGATACATCATCTGAAAATGTGTATGAAAGCCAAGAGTTAGATCCTGATTTCAGGATGGCTCGATTTCTAGAACTTGTTGGATCAGCCCAGATAAAGAAAGTTAAGGCTGAAGGAAAGGACTCTGCAGGACTTTCTACAATGTCAAAGTTCAGAATGAAGAAACTCGATAAAATCCAGGTTAGCCCTGAAGTATTTGATCCTTCTAAATATATGGAAAAGCACCCAGAAGCAGTTGTTCTAAGGGCTGCAGAACTGAAGATTATTGGCGTGCAAGATTTGAAGATGTCTAAGAAAGAAGCCATTGATCCCTTGCGGAAAGTTTCTTTTGTTCCTAGCTCTTCTGATCCCAAGCCTGATTCTGTAGATTCTTAATTTTGATTGACTGCTGTTATATATTTCTGACTGATTGTTAATTGCTAGTTAGTTGCTTAACTATTTCCTGTATTGTTTTTATTGTTCTATAGCTAGTTCTGTGTTTTAGTTTTTGAGAGACTTAACTCAAATAGGGGGAGATTGTTGGTACCCTTGTTTGATTTGAGTTTAGCCTTGTCTTTTTAGTCCCTTGACCCAAGAAATATCTATGGTCAATGGTTAGTGGTCTAGCTGTAGAGTTCCCGCTTTTCCAGATGAAGAATTTGGTTAAGTAGTTTTTCGTTCGACTATAGTCGAACGTCGCTCGACTATCGTCTATCGGCTGATCGACGATCGTCTATCAATTGGTCGACGTTCTGTCTGCGTTGATAGCTCGACTATCTGTTGATAGGTCGACTATCTGTTTGTCTTGATAGTTCGACTATCTGTTGATAGGTCGACTATCTGCTTGTCTTTGATAGTTCGACTATCTGTCCTGATAGTTCAACTATCTGATAGCTCGACTATCTGTTGATAGACCGACTATCTGTTTTGTTTTGATAGTTCGACTATCTGTTGATAGGTCGACTATCTGTGTTGCTTCGATAGTTCGACTATCTGCTTGGATAGCTCAACTATCTGATAGTTCGACTATCTGTTGATAGATCGACTATCTGTCTTGTTTTGATAGTTCGACTATTTGTTGATAGGTCGACTATCTATTTTCTGGGATAGGTCGACTATCTGCTTGATAGGTCGACTATCTGTGTTCCCTGGGTAGTTCGACTATCTGTTGATAGTTCGACTATCTGTTCTGCGTTGATAGTTCGACTATCTGTTGATAGGTCGACTATCGGTTTTGCTTTGATAGTTCGACTATCTGCTGATAGGTCGACTATCTGATAGCTCGACTATCTTCTGATAGTTCGACTATCTGTTGTGATAGTTCGACTATCTGCTTTGATAGTTCGACTATCTGGATCGTTCGACTATCTGCCCGATAGGTCGACGATCTCCGTGCGTCGGTCGACGATCTCCGAGGGTCGTTCGACGTTTTCTGTTTGCCTTTTTATTTTGTATTTATTTATTCTATTTAATAAATCAATATATTATCTGGCATTTTATTTCAGTTGTTTTATGATAATATTTCCAGGCAATATCTGCTCCATCCCTTTTGCCTCAGTAAAATCTTTTCAGATAAACTTGTTTGTCTTATTAGCTGTCATTTTATTTTACTTTATCTGCTGTCAGTCCTTTATAGCCGTTAGACTGAAAAGTCTTCCTTATGCTATAAAGAGTTTGTTTCTGATGTGATTTTATTTAGTACCTTTATTATCAGATTGCTTCCTGCAGCTTCCTTGAAAAAGGTTTATCCCTTTTATAGAATATTTTGCTGCAGAGTTTGTTTGTCTTTGTGATATTTGCAGCCCTGGTTTCAAGTTTCAGAAGAAGACAAACAGTTCAAATTGAAAAGAGCCGTTGCTTGTTGCTGCTATAAAAGGAATCCTTTGGAGAAGGATTTCAGCTAGCTAACCAGTTATTCTAATAGTTATTCAATTAGCACTCAGCGTTCATCAAGACCAAGTTTAACTGCTCTCAGCAATATTCATTCAACTGAGAAGTGTTAAGCTCTTCTGCTCTTCTTCAACCTGAGTTCTCCTGCTTTCAGGAAGTTCAGACTCAGAGTTCTTTTGAAGAAGAAGAAGAAGAAGATAGCTGCTAGAAGATTTTCTTTTATTATTTTATATCTTCTTGTAGTTTTCCTTCAGTTTTTACTGAAGAGTTTCTGCACTGAAGCAAGACTTCACCTGGACATTCTTTGAGCCAGGGGGAGCCTTGATTCCTTTGAGCTTTCTAAGCTCAGTGCAAGTCTTTGTGCTTCTCTAATCTATTATAAAATAGAGAAGACCTTTTAACCTTCTTTCCCCCTCCTGTATAGGGTTATTACTCCCTTCAAAAGTATCCCTTGGTGGCAGGGCACCTGATCAAAAACCTGTGTTCGGTTTTTAGACACCTGATCAAAAGTCTAAAGGGTTTCTAGATCTACCTGAAGCAGATCTTGTGGTGGCAGGGCACCTGATCAAAAACCTGTAGTGGATTCCTACCTTGTTGGTAGAAGAGTGGACGTACCCAAGTTGTTTGGGGAACCACTTAAATTTCTTGTGTCGTCTGGATTGCCTTGTTTAAATTTCTGCATTGTGGCTGTGATTAGATATAACTAGGTTTGCTAGTTGCTGATTAGGATTTCCAAGTCTTAACTGTAATTGCAGTTAGCTTGAGTTTGTGCACAACACTTGTGTTAGGCTTTAGGGTTATCTCCTTATCTATAATTTTTTCATTCCGCATTTCACTCCAAGGGAGTTGGGTAGACTATTAAGTTTTGTCTTGTGCAAAATTTGATAACTCTATTCACCCCCCCCCCCCTCTAGAGTAGTATCTATCCCTTCACTTTCACAATGTTGTTTGCTGTTTCTCGAGAAACAAAGCTGTTTCTCGAGAAACAATGCTGTTTCTCGAGAAACAATGCTGTTTCTCGAGAAACAATGCTGTTTCTCGAGAAACAATGCTGTTTCTCGAGAAACATTGCTTATTCTCGAGAAAACTGATGTTTCTCGAGAAATAGCATGATTTCTCGAGAAATATCATGATTTCTCGAGAAATAACATTGTTTCTCGAGAAATTAGTTATGTCTTATATTTCTGGAATAAAAAGACGATACGGTGGCTAAACGTACCCTGATTTGAACAAAATTCACACTGTAGGCGAAGGATGGTGCTCCGAATTTAACGGCGAAGACAAAACAAAAATCCGACGAGCCATTCCCGAGATATAAAATTTCAAAGTATACAACGGACATAATTTACCCCAAAACTTCGGAAAATCGCCGAGGCCCGAATATCGCTCGAATTGCGACGAAACTTGACGAGCAAGTCCAAAATTATTCAACTTGAATTTCAAATGCAAAATTTTCTAATAACATCAAGAATTTGGTCGACTCAGCCGAACGGACGTGAAAATGCCTTAACGGCATTGCGCCGTCAACTCGACGTTAAAAGTAACACCAAGACGTCATGAATTTGACGATACCAAATCCAATAAAATCATCGAAAAAATCAGGGGCATTACAATCTATCTACCACGAAGGGATAGATTCGGCTACTTCACCTTTCTCAGATTATCACACTCTTTCAACTCGGAGCAACGCTCTTACACCTCGAAGAACAAATTCTCCTATACCTCGATCCACAACCGGATCTACAACTCGATCCACAAACCGGATCTACAAACTCGATCCACAAACCGGATATACAAGCTCGATCCACAAATCGGATCTACAAGCTCGATCCACAAACCGGATCTACAAGCTCGATCCACAAACTAGATATACAAACTCGGTCCACAAACCGGATCTACAATCTCGATCCACAAATCAGGTCTACAAACTCGGAGATAAATCTCCTACAATACTTAAAACAATATTACAACACAAAACACGATTGCAAGTATTTGATCCGACATTCTTGAGAGGGTTGGAATTGAATCTTGGAGAACTCAAAGACTTGAAATCTTTTGAATCTTGAATATTGAACCTTGGATCTACAACCAACAAGGACTGTAGTAGAATAGATCTTGAGAGAAGACACAATCCAGTCGAAGAATTCGTCGAAGAAGAAGATCACACGATGTCGGTGGCCGATCGGAAGAAAATTGCGAAATCGCTAAGGTGCGGCCGACGGGTTCCTGCTTTTTGGAATCTTTTGAAATTGAAATTTAATTAGGGCTAAGATCTTGATTTCGAAAATCAACCTATCATTTATATAGGAAGAATCGAAATAACGGCTATAAATGATTTCCAAAAACGTAACCTAGAAAAACATTGTGGATGGCTGTCGGTTTCGAACCAGAGAAAAATCGGAAAAAAAAACGGCCTAAGTCAAATTCGGCGAAATTCGTCGAATATCGATTATGATACTCGCCGAATTTAGAAGTGATATTCGTCAAATTTGCCTTAGCCAGAAATCCATAGTGGTCGATATATGGCTCGACACATTCGACGAGTATCGCTTGGTATACCCGTCGAATTCGGCGAGTATCACTAGTGATACTCGGAGAATTCGGCGAGTATCGCCAGTGATATTCGACGAATTTTCCGCTTTTCTGCGAATTTTCCCTAAGTATATACTACGAATTCGACGGGTATCAGGAAGCATACACGACGAATTCGGCGAGTATCAAGGGGATACTCGATGAATTCGACGTGTATGACTACCCATACTCGCCGAATTTTTCTTAGGTAAAATTCCTCTTCTCTGAGTCCAGGTTCTTGACCTTCCTTAATCCTTCTCCTGTACTTGGGATATAAGTACACCCTAATAGAGAGATTACATGTGAGTCAACACATTGGCTACACAATGAAGGATTACATTGTATAGTCCCGCATTTACTGACCCACTGTAACCTGACATTGGTGTCTTCTTTGCAAAAATAACCTGCAAGTACATAACTAGAATACAACATCAAATACAAAATCATTTCATCTTAGCTTGACAACGCTCTTATTCAAATCAGGGTTATTATGGATACAATACCCAACAATTCTCACATTTGACAGAAGGAAAGATCTATACGTCGATGATGAGGATTTCCAATCCATCTGGAGTAACTACCGGGAAGGTAAGCAACCAGAGACTTCCACCTTGAAGAGGAATTCCTATTTCGGGGTAATAAATTATGCCTGCCCCGAATGTATTTATGTGAGAAGCTCGTTCGGGATCTACATGGATAAGGTTTGGCAGGACATATTGGGCTAGATAAAACGGTGGCTCAATTCAAAGATCGTTACTATTGGCCATAGGTGAAGCGAGATGTTGTTAAGTTTGTTGCTACATGTGGTGTTTGTCAAATTGCCAAGGGTACGATGCTCAACACGGGACTATATGTGCCACTCCTTGTGTAAGCCACTATTTGGGAATACTTGTCTATGGATTTTGTCCTCGGCTTGCTCCACACACAACGTGGTATGGACTCGGTCTTTGTGGTGGTTGACAAGTTTTCAAGATGGTGCATTTCATTGCATGTTGCAAGACATTACACGCTTCCCATATGAAGAAATTATTCTTTCGTAAGATTGTGCGCCTTCACGGTGTTCTAAAATCCATCACTTCGGACCATGACACAAAGCTCCTCTCTTATTTTTGGAAAACATTGTGGCAAATGTTTAACACCTCCCTAAACTTAGTACAACTCGCTCGCAATCGGACGGCCAAACGAAAATTGTGAATCGCTCTTTGGGAAACATGATCAGGAACATTTATGGAAACAAACGTAAGCAATGGGATAACGTCTTGGCCCAAGCCAAGTTTGTCCTCAAAAGTGTCGTGAATAGATCCACAGGAAGGGCACCATTTTCCATTGTGTACGCTCAATCGCCGCGTAAAGAGGTTGACTTGGTCTGTCTCCCACCTAGTCCAGGAACATGTGTATCGGCAGAGAAGCTGGCTAAACAATTATAAGTGGGGCATGGAGAGGTCACCCAACACTTGCAACAATCTAATTCTATGTACAAGGCGGAGGCGGACTCCTATCGTCGTCATAAGGTCTTTGCGGTCAATGATATGGTCATGGTGTTCCTCCGTAAGGAGCGGTTTCGGGTACCTAAAGTAAGTTGGAACCCCGCAAGATTGGTCCCTACCACATAGTGAAGATCAACGACAACACGTACATTGTTGAACTCCCGTCTCATCTCAACATATCCATCGCCTTCAATGTGACTGATCTTTCAGCCTATCAATCCCCAGATGAGGCGCTCTATCTTGAAGATCTCTCGAGGACGAGTCTTTTCGATGTGGAGGAGACTGATGTATAACAGAATTTTGAAGATTATTTTGAGCAGCGTGATCGATAGAGTCGCCAAAAATCTGCTCGTACATGAGGCACGTGTGTGTCATCCATTCCTCGTAACCATTTACTTTGTTTCATGCCCTATAACTGTTTACTTGTCTTATCTTTATTTGTTGTCATTTCAGATTAACTGTGAAAGGTAGGTGTGGTGACCCTGGGATATATAAGAGTTGTTTTGTTGTTTTGGAGGTACTTTTGGAAATGGAAGAGTTTGAAACCCTACAGGTTCTCGTTTGGGGTATTTCTCTTTGAGTTCCCTACTATTTTCTTGAAGAAATGCATGGTGCCCCCGAGTTCCGATCCTTTTGAAAATAGACCTACTGTATGACATTTTTTACGAAAAGTGATCAACAAGAAAGTTGTAGATCTCGTTGAGATCTATAACTTTCATGTTGATCACTTTTCCTAAAAATATCATATAATAGGCCTATTTTCAAAAGGCACGCGGAACCTTCTAAATCCGGGTTCCGCATTTTTACATCAACCCTATATATATATATATATATATATATATATATATATATATATATAAAAGTGACAGGCATGGGGCTCTGCCCCTACGGCCAATTGCAATAGTACCCTGACTGCGTAAGTGCACGGGGGGCTCTGGTGCCCGACGGCGGCAGGCTGGGCCGCGACGACGGTTCGCCCGCCCACTACAATGGGCTGGGCTGCGGCGGCGGGCTTTGCCCCCAGTGGCATAACTAGGATTTTATTTTAGCCCGGGCACCAACAAAAATTCAAAAAGTTTCTTCTCTGATACAAGTTTATTGCTAGATTTTGCAACAATGCACACTTTTTTTTGCTATCATTAAGGTGATAGAATATATATTTTACAAGAATTCATAAATTCACATCAATTTATTGATAACATAAAAGTGATTTGATGATACCATAAAATTGTTTTGATTCACGCATCAGATAAATCTCGTGCCTAAATTTGCAAAGTCAAGTAAAATTTAGCACTCAATACACAATACTTATTATATTTAGGCTAAAGAAATAGGAAAAGGGATGAGCGATGCACCTAGATCACTCCTTGCGTACTGTGAGCAATCTCATCAATTGGACTGCCTCCATGCGAGAATGACGTGAACCCTCCAATCTCAGGCGAAGGCGCTGCTCCTTACAAGCGGATGTCCAGCCCTTCTTGATCAGTGACAAGGACGAGAACTCTTCGTTGTCTTTTCTTGGGCATAACCCTAGCAGACAAGAAAGACCACGCGAAATAACACTCCCAACTATGATCGATCAGCAGTTGGGTTAATTTCCCTTCTTCCTCTCTGAGTGGCATTGATGGTTGATAGTTTGACATAAAGTTGAATGAAAATAAATAATCTTTCTAAGCTTTAATGTCTGACATTTTGATGGAGTTTTCTATACCTAAAACCTGTGTGCTAAATGGAGACAAGACAAGACTAGATGGCTACATACTAGGCTCCAGTAGCCATAATACACTAGTATCTAAGAGCATCTCCAATCGGTCGCCATTCTCTAAAAATGGTGCCAGGATTCCCTCCAACCGATCGCCATTGCCCCCTCTATTTTTACAGATCGTCTCTCTCCCCCTCTAAATTTAGAGACGAGAGAGAGAAAATGGAGTGGCTGTAAAACTTTTTATTGTATTTTTTATATTTTTTTATTTTTTTAAATTAGGTATTATAAAACTCATCAATTTCAATATATCATTCGTAATCGTCAATATATTTTTTCAAATATGACATGTAATATATAAATAAATTTATTTTTTCGAGGTCTACAAAACGAGACTAATATTAAATACTTTGTAATTAGTATTGATCATGAAAATACGAAGAGAAAATGTTTTACTGATTTAACGCGTGAATACAACAAAATCATGAAAATTAATATGTATTTTGGTGGAAACAAACTCAGTTCGACGTTTCGCCGAACTGAGTTCGACGTTTCGTCGACCTGATCTCAGCGTTTCATCGAGCTCAGCTCGGCGTTTTGTCGAGCTCACCTCGGCGTTTCGTCGAGCTCAGCTCGGTGGAACGTCGAGCTCAGCTCGGCGAACGTCGAGCTCATATATATATTATAAAAAAAATACACAAAAATTATTATTATAATAATAATAGTTTATATATACCATGTTCTCCATATAAAATAATACGTAAAATAATTTATGTATATCATATTCTTCATATTAAAATAATACATATTATAAAAATAATACATAAAATAATATCATGTTCTTCAAATATGGAGAACATGATTGGAGTTTCTCCTACCATATTTTCTATATCTAGAGAACATAGTACAATGAGAATCTCTAAATATAGAGATCTCTATTGGAGATGCTATAATACCTATGAAAAAATTGCAAAATTCACACCCGGGCACGTGCCCGGGTGTGTCTCCATCCAGTTCCGCCTTATGCTGCTCGTCGACGGTGTTTCTTAATATTTTTATTTATCATGTAAATATTTTTTAATTACATAAACTTTTTAAAATATTATATTTATGTATTTTTTTATTATTAAATATTTTGTATTATATAATTATAATTTTATAAATTATTAAATTTTAAATAAATGAAAATTAATAGAATAAAATAGATCCCAATCAGGCCTGTCACGCAGAGATCCAAGGTAGATTTTTAAAAAGTATATTTGATATTATTAGGTTATAAGTTATAACTAAATATCTATATTATATATACAAAAAATTATCAACATCAAATCAAAATTTGCGGTGTAACGCTGGCCTCCGTTAAATAAATTTTGACCGTCCGATTTGATTAGATCATAAGATCTCAATCGTTCAATCATACAAACAAATTATCATTGCCCGTAAACATTTTCCTAGGTCTCCTAAACCTAGAATAATAAGGTGTCCTAAAGCTATACAATGTGTAGGGCTCCTACCCTACAATGTAAATTTATTAAAAAAATCGATAAATAAATAGATCAACCCAGCAGCAGCCCAACAACAGCTAACCCTCAGATCACTTCTTAGATGTAATATTTCTAGTATAATTAAATTATTTAGGTAAGGCGTGTGCCTTATCACTGTTTCCATGGATCACCTTTTAAACTTGGTTTTTTTAATATTGTTTAAAAAAATTCTAAAAAAGAAGACAACTATGTGCAAACAATTTGTAAAAAAATTACAAAAAAATTTATTACAAATTTAAAAATTAACAAGGCCGTTGATGGGGAAGATGAAGCTTGTCGTGGGTGCTGTGAGGGGTACTGCCCTGTGGAGTGGCGGATCAAGAAAATTAATAGTGGAGGTGCATAATTTTTTTTAATTGGATCGTTGGGTTCTAAAATTTTTAACATGAGGGGTCAGCCATCAACTTAAATCAAAATTATTTTTAAACATTTTCACAAATTATCGGAGTTGTTTCTCCCTCATCTGGCGACCGTTTTTGACGTATAAGTAGTCAAAATTCATTGTCTCGACGAGAGAAATCCAAATACACTAACTATTTTGAAAAATAATGGGGGCTCCAGTGTCCCTCGGGCCCCCCTGTAGATTCGCCCCTGGCCGTGCGGGGCACTGGGGCGGGTGAAGTCCGCCGCGGGCCGGGTACTATATATATAGAGAAAGAGAGACACACACGAGTGACAGTGCACAGGGGCCCCCCGTGCCCCGCACGACAGTGCCCACACACAGGAGTGACAATGCACTGGGGCCTCGCTCCCTGCCCTGCACGACAGTACCCGACCCATAGTGTGCTTCGCCAGCCCGTCCTCCGGCCCACGCCGGGCTTCGCCCTTCCCCGGCTCGCTTCGTCGGCCCCCTGCGGGCTTCGCCCGCCCCCGATACGTTTATTTAAAATTTTTTAGTTATTATTTTATCATACGAGAATAAAATGCAGTTTGCAGAAGAATAATAGGCGGTTGTTATTGACACTACAGTTTTGGTTATTCGCACTACGTTTTCTCCTAATTTTTCGTGCTTTTGGAAATACATCTTGTACATGCATTTTTAGGAAAAGTGTTCAACACGAAAGTTGTAGATCCCATCGAAATAACGGCTATAAAAGATTTCCAAAAATGTAACCTAGAAAAACACTGTGCATGGCCGTCGGTTTCGAACCAGAGAAAAATCGGGAAAAACGGCCTAAGTCAAATTCGGCGAAATTCGTCGAATATCGATTATGATACTCGCCGAATTTAGAAGTGATATTCGTCGAATTTGCCTTAGCAAGAAATCCAGAGTGGTCGACATATGGCTCGACACATTCAACGAGTATCGCTTATACTCGTTGAATTCGGCGAGTATCACTAGTGATACTCCGAGAATTCGGCGAGTATCGCTAGTGATATTCGGCGAATTTTCCTTGACGAATTTTCCTCTTTTCTGCGAATTTTCTCTAAGTATATACTACGAATTCGACTGGTATTAGGAAGCATACACGATGAATTCGGCGAGTATCAAGGGGATACTCGACGAATTCGACGTGTATGACTCACCATACTCGCCGAATTAAAATTCCTCTTCTCTGAGTCCAGGTTCTTGACCTTCCTTAATCCTTCTCCTGTACTCTGGATAGAAGTACAACCCAATGGAGAGATTACGCATGAGTCAACACATTGGCTACACAATGAAGGATTACATTGTATAGTCCCGCGTTTACTGACCCACTGTAACTTGATATTGGTGTGTACTTTGCAAAAAAACCTGCAAGTACATAACTATAATACAACATCAAATACAAACTCAATTCATCTTAGCTTGACAACGCTCTTCTTCAAATCAGGGTTATTGTGGATACAATACCCAACAATTCTAACATTTGACGAAAGGAATGATCTATACGTCGATGATGAGGATTTCCAATCCATCTGGAGTAACTATCGGGAAGGTAAGCAACCAGAGAATTCCACTTGGAAGAGGAATTCCTATTTCGGGGTAATCAATTATGCCTGCCCCGAATGTCTTTATGTGAGAAGCTCCTTCAGGATCTACATGGATAAGGTTGGCAGGACATATTGGGCGAGATAAAACGGTGGCTCAATTTGAAGATCGTTACTATTTGTCATAGTTGAAGCGAGATGTTGTTAAGTTTGTTGCTACATGTGGTGTTTGTCAAACTGCCAAGGGTACGATGCTCAACACGAGACTATATGTGCCACTCCTTGTGTAAGCCACTATTTGGGAATACTTGTCTATGAATTTTGTCCTCGTCTTGCTCCGCACACAACGTGGTATGGACTCGGTCATTGTGGTGGTTGACAAGTTTTTCAAGATGGTGCATTTTATTGCATGTTGCAAGACATTGCACGCTTCCCATATGAAGAAATTATTCTTTCGTGAGATTGTGCGCCTTCACGGTGTTCTAAAATCCATCACTTCGGACCATGACACAAAGCTCCTCTCTTATTTTTTGAAAACATTGTGGAAAATGTTTAACACTTCCCTAAACTTAGTACAACTCGCTCGCAATCGGACGGCCAAACAAAAATTGTGAATCGCTCTTTGGGAAACATGATCAGGAACATTTGTGGAAACAAACGTAAGCAGTGGGATAACGTCTTGGCCCAAGCCAAGTTTGCCCTCAAAAGTGTCGTGAATAGATCCACAGGAAGAGCACCATTTTCCATTGTGTACGCTCAATCGCCGCGTAAAGCGGTTGACTTGGTCTGTCTCCCACCTAGTCTAGGAACATGTGTATCGGCAGAGAAGCTTGCTAAGCAATTATAAGTGGGGCATGGAGAGGTCACCCAACACTTGCAACAATCTAATTCTATGTACAAGGCGGAGGCGGACTCCTATCGTCGTCACAAGGTCTTTGCGGTCAATAATATGGTCATGGTGTTCCTCCGTAAGGAGCGGTTTCGGGTACTTACAGTAAGTTGGAACCCTGCAAGATTGGTCCCTACCGCATAGTGAAGATCAACAACAACACGTACATTGTCGAGCTCCCGTCTCATCTCAACATATCTAGCGCCTTCAATGTGACAGATCTTCAGTCTATCAATCCCCAGATGAGGCGCTCTATCTTGAAGATGTCTCGAGGACGAGTCTTTTCGATGTGGAGGAGACTGATGTATAACAAAATTTTGAAGATTATCTGGAGCAGCGTGTTCGACAGAGTCTCCAAAAGTCTGCTCGTACATGAGGCACGTGTGCGTCATCCATTCCTCGTAACCATTTACTTTGTTTCATGCCTTGTAACCGTTTACTTGTCTTATCTTTATTTGTTGTCATTTCAGATTAATTGTGAAAGGTAGGTGTGGTGACCCTGGGATATATTAGTTGTTTTGTTGTTTTGGAGGTACTTTTGGGAATGGAAGAGTTTGAAACCCTACAGGTTCTCGTTTGGGGTATTTCTCTTTGAGTTCCCTACTATTTTCTTGAAAAATTGCATGGTGCCGCCCGAGTTCCGCTCATTTTGAAAATAGACCTAATATATGACATTTTTACGAAAAGTGATCAACATGAAAGTTGTAGATCTCGTCGAGATCTACAACTTTCATGTTGATCACTTTTCCTATAAATATCATATAATAGGCATATTTTCAAAAGGCGTGCGGAATCTGCTAAATCCGGATTCCGCATTTTTACATCAACCCCATATATATATATATGGGTGCCCGACACGGGGCTCCGCCCTGATGGCTACGCGCCACAGTACCCGGCCGATGACGGCGGGCTTCGCCCGCCCACGTCTTAGCCCGTCGTCGTCTATTTCTCCCTCCTGTTATTTATAATAAAACATTTAATAAATTTAAATATATAAAATATATAATAAAAAAATTTATATAAATATTAAAACCCAAAGCGGGCCCGCAAGCCGGCCAGCCCGCGAAAAACCCGCAAGCCCAGCCCCCGAAAACTGCAAGCCCTCCCGCCCACAAGCGGACCCGCAAGGCGGCCAGCCCGCGAGAAACCCGAACCGCAAGACCAGCCTGTGAAAAATTTCAAGCCAGCCCGCCCGCAAGCCAGCAAGCCCAAATTGCTTCAAGAAATAATAGCGAAATTTTTAATATATACCCGATAAATCACAGTGAACGGGCGGTGTGAGACTAAAACAGGCGGGTGAACAGTGCGCCCGCCTTTTTTTAGTCCCACGCCGCCCGTTTAAAGCAAAATTTCGGGTATATATTAAATATTCCGCATTAATTAGTTGAAGCTATCTGGGCTGCCTGACTTGCGGGCGGGCTGGCTTGCAGCTTTTCGCAGGCTGGGCTTGCGGGTTGTTCGCGGGCTGGCCAGCTTGCGGGTCCGCCTGTTTTTAAAATTATTCCATCTAGGTTTAGGACTCTCTTAGAGTAGGTTTAGAGCTGTCTTAAAATATGTTTAGGAGCCCTACAAAAAAAGCTGGAGAGAGGGTTGTTTTAATCGGACGGTAGCTGAATTTCGCATCCATGATCCGACAGCTGAGATTACTCAAATGATTTTTAAAAGCATGGTTTTAAAAACCATTTCATATATCTTTATAATTGGTAAAGATATATATATATGTATATATATATATATATATGCAGTGGCGGACGCAGGAATTATATTCAGTGTGGCCAGGGTATAAAATTATTTAATAAAATAAATCTACTAATTTAACAAAAATATGTTTATATTTTATTAATACCATATAATTAACTAAATAGTTGATCAATTCGGGAAAAACGATATCATGCACCTCAATTCATTGTTCTTTATCTACCATTTGAATAGTATCATCTCTTTTAAATATTTTTAACATTTCACACAATAACATAATAACAAACTTGTTTACATAAAAAAACTTCAAACAATTAATTTGTTCTTAAAAAATAACAATATAATAACGAATTTGGTTTAACTTTTTTAAATAACAATATAATAAAGCGTTTGTTTATAAAAAAAGCATATTAATCTTGTCTATGCAAAAATAATGTTGATGGTAGGAATTGAACCCTACACCTCTTGATCCAAAAACTAACACTCTACCAACTATGCCAAGGAACATTTCTCAAAATAAACACATTTATTATAATATATTAGTTTAAAGTGTATCTGTCATGATACGTCCATTCTTACCTAATGAAAGATATTATTTTTAAAATTCAGTGTGGGCGGCCGCCAACGCTCGGCCCTAGGTAGGTCCGCCCATGTATATATGTATATATATATGTATATATATATATATATATACTATATTAAAAAGATATATTGTGGTCTGCCAATAGCGTGAGTTTGAAATTAGGGGGAAATTCGGTGGCCGTCAGATTTAGGAGATTTGATCCAGAACCGTTGGATCCGGGACTGCAAATAAATTATTTGGACTGTCAATAAAAAAAACCCAAAAAAATTCCCTCACTCTCTCTCCTCAAACCCGACAGCACCAAAGCCCCCCCTCTTGCTCGATCATGTCCACCGCCGGCGGCGGAGCCGCCGGCGGCCTGACCGGACACCCCCTGCGGGTACGCCGGGAGCCGGCGAACCTTCCAGGGGTAATCCGGTGGCGCTCCGGCGGGGCCACCGCCGGCAGTAGCCCTGACCGTGACGCCCAGCCGGAAGGTTCGCCGGCTCCCGGCGTACCCGCCGGGGGTGTCCGGTCAAGCCGTCGGCGGCTCGAGCCGCCGGCGGTGGACATGGCCGCCGGTTTTATTTTTAATTCATTTTTAAAAATTCATTTTTTAATCTTTTTAATAATTTAAAATTAATTATTTAAACATTTTTTTAAAAAAATACAAATTAATCTTTTAATTAATTTAAAAATAAATTAAAAATTAAAAAAATGTTTAATTAATTAATGTCTGCAAGGGGCGGGCGAAACCGCCGGGGGCGGGCGAAGCCGCCGGGGGGGCGGGCGAAGCCAGCCGGGGGGACGGGCGAAGCCCGCCGGGGGGCGGGCGAAGCCCCGCTGGGGGGGCGGGCGAAGCTCGCCGCACTGGCCGGGTACTATGGCGCGTGGCCATCGGGCCGGAGGCCCGTGCCTGTCACTCGTATATATATATACAGTGGCGTATCCAGAAAATTAATAATAGGGGTGCATAAATTGATAATGGGGGTGCACAATTTTTTTTTTTTTTGAATGCATCACTTGGTTCTAAAAATTATAACATGGGAGACCAGACATCAACTTCCTTCAAAAAAAAATTAAAACGTTTCAATCTTATTGGAGTTGTTCCTCCCTCATCTGGCAACCGTTTTTGACGTATAAGTAGTCAAAATTCATTGCCTCGACGAGAGGAATCCAAATACACTAATCATTTTGAAAAATAATGGGGGTGCAAGTGTCCCTCGGGCCCCCTCTAGATCCGCCCCTGTATATATATATATATATATATATATATATATATATATATATATATATATATATACAGAATAACATATATAAGCTCAAGCTTTTTTAAGCCTAAAAAAGCTTGAGCTGATTCTCTCATGTTACTTATCGGAATTAGGCAAAATAATATATGCATTTTGTAGGAAAAACCGAGATTTACAACTTTCATGTTGAACATTTTTTTAAAATTTGCACGGTTTTGCCGGAATCGGGCCCGAAAGGTTGTTGGCTCGAAATGAATATAATAATAATAAATTTCAAAATTCGAGCCAACAACATTTTAGACCAGATTCCGGCTAAACCGTGCAAATTTTGGAAAAATGTTCAACATGAAAGTTGTAGATCTCGTTTTTTCCTACAAAATGCATATATTATTTGCGTAATTCTGATAAGTATTGTAGGAGAACCAACTCAAGATTTTTTAGGCTTAAAAAGCTTGAGATTATATATTCCAAACCCATATATATATATATATATATATATATATATATATATATATATATATATATATATATATATATATATATATATATATATATAAAAACAAGTGACAGGCATGGGGCTCCGCCCCTACGGCCAATTGCAATAGTACCCTGACTGCGTAAGTGCATGGGGGGCTCCGGTGCCCGACGGCGGCAGGCTGGTCCGCGACGACGGTTTGCCCTCCCACGACGATGGGCTGTGCTGCGGCGGCGGGCTTTGTCCGCCAGTGGCTGAACTAGGATTTTATCTTAGCCCGAGCACCAACAAAAATTCAAAATATTCCTTCTCTGATACAAGTTTATTGCTAGATTTTGCAACAATGCACAAATTTTTTTGCTATCATTGAAGTGATAGAATATATTTTTTACAAGAATTCATAAATTCACATCAATTTATTGAAACCTTAAAAGAGATTTTATGATACCATAAATTGTTTTGATTCACGCATCAGATAAATCTCATGCCTAAATTTGCAAATCCAAGTAAAATTTAGCACTCAATACACAATACTTATTATATTTTGACTAAAGAAATAGGAAAAGGGATGAGCGATGCACCTACATCACTCCTTGCGTACTGTGAGCAATCTCATCAATTGGACTGCCTCCATGCGAGAACAACGTGAACCCTCCAATCTCAGGCGAAGGCGCTGCTCCTTACAAGCG
Organism: Platanthera zijinensis; assembly: GCA_039513925.1. Classification (NCBI taxonomy): domain Eukaryota; kingdom Viridiplantae; phylum Streptophyta; class Magnoliopsida; order Asparagales; family Orchidaceae; genus Platanthera; species Platanthera zijinensis. Next base: position 92,594,902 of record CM077080.1, read on the forward strand.
GATGTCCAGCCCTTCTTGATCAGTGACAAGGACGAGAACTCTTCCTTGTCTTTTCTTGGGCATAACCCTAGCAGACGAGAAAGACCACGCGAAATAACACTCCCAACTATGATCGATCAGTAGTTGGGTTAATTTCCCTTCTTCCTCTCTGAGTGGCATTGATGGTTGATAGTTTTACATAAAGCTGAAAGGAAATAAATAATCTTTCTAAGCTTTAATGTCTGACATTTTGATGGAGTTTTCTACACCTAAAGCCTGTGTGCTTAATGGAGACAAGACAAGACTAGATGGCTACTTATTAGGCTCCAGTAGCTGTAATACACTAGTATCTAAGAGCATCTCCAATCGATCGCCATTCTCTAAAAATGATGTCAGGATTCCCTCCAACCGATCGCCATTGCCCCCTCTATTTTTACATATCGTCTCTCTCCCCCTCTAAATTTAGAGACGAGAGAGAGAAAATGGAGTGGCTGTAAAACTTTTTATTGTATTTTTTATTTTTTTTTATTTTATTTAAATTAGGTATTATAAAACTCATCAATTTCAATATATCATTCGTAATCGTCAATATATTTTTTCAAATATGACATGTAATATATCAATAAATTTGTTTTTTCGAGATCTACAAAACGAGACTAATATTAAATACTTTGTAATTAGTATTAATCATGAAAATACGAAGAGAAAACGTTTTATTGATTAAACGCGCGAATACAACAAAATCATGAAAATTAATATGTATTTTGGTGGAATCAAACTCAGTTCGACGTTTCGCCGAGCTGAGCTCGACGTTTCGCCGAGCTGAGCTCGACGTTTCGTCGACCTGAGCTCGGCGTTTCGTCGAGCTCAGCTCGGCGGAACGTCGAGCTCAGCTCGGCGAACGTCGAGCTCATATATATATTATAAAAAAAATACACAAAATTTATTATAATAATAATAATAATTTATATATACCATGTTCTCCATATAAAATAATACGTTAAATAATTTATATATATCATATTCTTCATATTAAAATAATACATATTATAAAAATAATACATAAAATTATATCATGTTCTTCAAATTTGGAGAACATGATTGAAGTTTCTCCTACTATGTTCTCTATATTTAGAGAACATGGTACAATGAGGATCTCTAAATATAGAGATCATCATTGGTGATGCTATAATACCTATGAAAAAATTGCAAAAATCACATCCGGGCACGTGCCCGGGTGTCTCCATCCAGTTCCGCCTTATGTTGCCCGCCGACGGTGTTTCTTAATATTTTTATTTATAATGTAAATATTTTTTAATTACATAAACTTCTTAAAATATTATATTTATATATTTTTTATTATTAAATATTTTGTATTATATAATTATAATTTTATAAATTATTAAATTTTAAATAAATGAAAATTAATAGAATAAAATAGATCCCAATCAAGTCTGTCATGCCGAGATCCAAGGTAGATTTTAAAAAAAGTATATTTGATATTATTAGGTTATAAGTTATAACTAAATATCTATATTATATATACAAAGAATTATCAACACCAAATCAAAATTTGCGGTGTAACGCTGGCCTCCGTTAAATAAATTTGGACCGTCCGATTTGATTAGATCATAAGATCTCAATCGTTCAATCATACAAACAAATTAGCACTCCCCGTATACATTTTCCTAGGTATCCTAAACCTAGAATAATAAGGTGTCCTAAAGCTATACATTCTATAGGGCTCCTATCCTACAATATAAATTTATTAAAAAAAATCTATAAATAAATAGATCAGCTCAGCAGCAGCCCAACAACAGCTAACCCTCAAGTTTAGCCCGCTGTTTCGTCAGTCTAATAAAGATGTTCAATAACTTTCAATTTAATTATACCAGAAATATTACATCTAAGAAGTGATCTGAGAGTGTGAGACTAAATTAATTAGGTAAGGCGTGTGTGAATAGTGCGATGGATATAGTCCCACATCGGGCAATATAACTTACCTGTCAACTATAAATAATATCATAAACGCTACTTAACTTTATCACCGTTTCCGTGGACCACCTTTTAAACTTGGTTTTTAAAATACTGTTTAAAAATATTCTAAAAAAGAAGACAAATATTTGCAAATAATTTGTAAAAAAATTTACAAAAAAATTTATTACAAATTTAAAAATTAAAAAGGCCGGATGGGGAAGATGAAGCTTGCAGTGGGGCAGTGGGCGCTGTGAGGGGTACTGCCGTGTGGAGTGGCGGATCAAGAAAATAAATATTGGAGGTGCATAATTTTTTTTTAATTGGGTCGTTGGGTTCTAAAAATTTTAACATGAGGGGTCAGCCATCAACTTTCTTCAAATATTTTTTTAAACATTTTCACATATTATCGGAGTTGTTTCTCCCTCATATGGCGACCGTTTTTGACGTATAAGTAGTCAAAATTCATTGCCTCGACGAGAGAAATCCAAATACACTAACTATATTGAAAAATAATGGGGGCTCCAGTGTCCCTCGGGCCCCCTATAGATCCGACCCTGGACGTGCGGGGCACTTGGGCGGGTGAAGTCCGCCGCGGGCCGGTTACTATATATATAGAGAGACACACACACACACGAGTGACAGTGCACGCCCCCCCCCCCCCCCCATGCCCCGCACGACAGTACCCACACACACGAGTGACAATGCACTGGGGCCTCGCTCCCTGCCCTGCACGACAGTACCCGGCCCATGGTGTGCTTTGCCAGCCCGTCCTCCGGTCCACGCCGGGCTTTGTCGGCCCCCGGCGGGCTTCGCCCTTCCCCGGCTTGCTTCGCCGGCCCCCTGCGGGTTTCTCCCACCCCCGATACGTTTATTTAAAATTTTTTAGTTATTATTTTAGCATACGAGAATAAAATGCAGTTTGCAGATGAATAATAGGCGGTTGTTATTGACACTACAGTTTTGGTTATTCACACTACGTTTTCTCCTAATTTTTCACGCCTTTTAGAAATGCATCTTGTACATGCATTTTTAAGAAAAGTGTTCAACACGAAAGTGGTAGATCTCGTCACAAGACGTACTTTGGAAATACGTTCAGATTTCGCGCCTTTTATAAATACGTCTTGTACATGCATTTTTAGGAAAAATGTTCAACACAAAAGTTGTAGATCTAGATGAGATCTACAACTTTTGTGTTGAACACTTTTCCTAAAAATGCATGTACAAGACGTATTTCCAAAAGAAGCGAGAAATTAGGAAAAAACATGTGCTACTAGCCAAAACTGTAGTGCGGATAACAATCGCCTAAATTAAACACGAAACATGCATGGTAGTTACGTGCCACTTGATGGCCCAGACGGTTAGGACATTAAAATTAAATAGACAATAAAAAATAACATTAAATAATAAAAAAATAAAAAAAAAAGTAAAAAAATGGTAAATTAAAAAAAACCAAAGCGTGGCCCGCGGTTAAGCCGTCAAGGCCACACATTGGTTTTTTTTAAGCTATTAACTATCTTTACTACATACAAAGATTTATATTTTCAGCTGCGGTGTAACACCTGAAGCCCATCAGATAAATTTGAACCGTCCGATCTGATTATATTAGAAGATATCAGCCGTTCGATCGCAAGAACGAATCAAGACCTTCCATATCTTTTTCTTAGGTCTCCTAAACCTAAGATAGGGCATCTAACCTATAAGAATAACCTAGGATAGGACATCTAACCTATAAGAATATGGGCAGCCATTGGGATTGAGGCCCCTCCAACCGTCCGTTTTTTATTGAATTGAAAAAAAAAATTTTGATGGATGTCAGGTTTTGATCCCGAGATCTCAAAGAGAAGAAGAAGGACCCAAACCAATCAACCAATGAAATAGTTATGTTTTGTTCAAAGAAATTTATTATTTATATAAGTTATTATTATTATATTTGGTGGTTAATTTGTCCGGGCGAAAAGACATTTATTATTTATATAAGTTAGTATTATTATATTTAGTGGTTAATTCATCCGGGCGAAGCCCGCCGGGGGGCGGGCGAAGCCCGCCGGGGGGCGGGCGAAGCCCGCCGGGGGGCGGCGAAGCCCGCCGGGGGGCGGCGAAGCCCGCCGGGGGGCGGGCGAAGCCCGCCGGGGGGCGGGCGAAGCCCGCCGGGGGGCGGGCGAAGCCCGCCGGGGGGCGGGCGAAGCCCGCCGGGGGGCGGGCGAAGCCCGCCGGGGGGCGGGCGAAGCCCGCCGGGGGGCGGGCGAAGCCCGCCGGGGGGCGGGCGAAGCCCGCCGGGGGCGGGCGAAGCCCGCCGTCCCGAGCTGTGTACTGTCCAGCGTGGCATGGGGGGCCCCCCGTGCACTGTCACTCGTTTTTTTATAAGATTTTATTTTTATAAATTATAAATATCGAAAGAGAAACCACAGTCCATGTTTTCAAATTCTTCTTTGGTTTTTTGTCCCACATTGTGGGTTTTAAAGTCTTATTGAGGTTTAAATAGGGGCGGACCCAAGTAGCGGCACACCCGGGCAAGTGCCCGGATCAAATTTTAGAGAAAAATTAAAGCATAGCCTGTAGTCTACCAAATATAGGCTCTTTTGCTATGCAATTTAATATTTTTTAATTAAAAAAGGACAAAAAGAAATACAAGCTCCTACGGAGCGGAGTTATGTCCATCTATCCAGCTATAGCTGATTAACAATGAGCTTTTCAGCAATGCTGCTATTGCTGATTAACTATGAATTTTTTTATATAAGAGTAGTGTATATTTTAATTTAAACAACTATAAGTTATTTTCTGGCACCTATGAATATTGAATCATGATTCATAGCAAAAAATTTTTCCTGTGCCTATACTTTTTACTTCTCAATTATTTGGTTTTTTTCTTTGCAATTAAATTTTATTCTATAATCACTACACAATTTTTTTCGTAAATTGAGTATTAAAAAATTAAAATAAATGTTTATTTTAATTTTATGCCCGGGTCAAAATAAAATTCTAGTTCCGTCACTGGGTTTAAATAATAGAAGTGCGAACATTGTATTATTATTATAACGATAATTTTCGGGATAGATGCAAATTTACTTTCAAGTGGAAATACCATTCACTTAAGTTTAAAATTTAGGGTTATCGAGAACTAAGTAGTACTCGAGTATATCTTTCCTTATTCTCGAGTTATCAAAAAAATCTAGCTCAGAATTTTTCTAAGTCTAGTACTCGAGTAGCTAGGCCCACTAGTCTAGTAGCACAAGTCTTTGTCTCGAGTAACAGAAGTCGAGTACTCGAGAAGTATATCTTGTTCTCGAGTAGTGAAACACTTGTACTCGAGAAGTCCAGCTACTTCTCGAGAAGTCAACTTCTATTACTCGAGTAGACAGAATTTATTTTCAAGATTTTCTCCAAATATTGTTCTCGAGAACTTTACATTCTTTTCTCGAGAAGCTAAAGTGAATACTCGAGTAATCGATATTCCACTCGAGTAATGAAGATGATTTTTCTGAACTTTTCGTTAAGTTTGACGGGACATGATTTCAAACTTAATCTCAATGATTATTGGTCCACGTGTACTGTCTTTATGATTATGACCATTAGGCTAGTCCTAAAAAAGGTCTAATCAGATCGGCTAACCCTAACAAGAAGAAAAATCCGAGAAAATCAAAAAGTTTCTGAATCATTTTTATATTCTAAATCGGGAAGCCGCCGCTGCTCTTCTTCGACGATCTCGCCGCTGCTTCTTCTCAGATTCCTGTGATTCAAAGCAAGTAGAGATCAACAGATCAAGGCATTTTATTCTTATAGATTCATCTCTTGATCGTGCTGATCCAAGTTTTCAGATCCAGAATAATTTCGACTTATCTTCATCGATCCATTTCTGAGAAAGCTTCAAAGTTCAAGGAAGAAGAAAGGTTGAAGATTCAGATCTGAGATATTCTGTTTGTATATTTTTGTGTACAACATCTTTATTCTTGAAGGAGATTGATCTCCGAGTTATAGGAGTTTGTTCTTCGAGAAATTGTTGTAGGAAGATTTTCTTCCGAGTGTAGATCCGTTTTTGAGGATCGAGTTGAAGGGGCGTTGCTCCGAGTTGTAGGATTGGTTTTCAATCCGAGGTTATAGTGAAGTAGCCGAGTCTAACTTGTTGCTAGATCGGTGAGGTGGAGAGTGGACGTACCCAATATTGCGGAACCACTATAGATCTGGTGTTCTCTGTGATTTGTTTTCTTATTTTTTGCGCTTCGTTCGTTTAATTTTTATTCCGCAAAAAGACGCATACCTCACATATTCACCCCCTCTAGGTGATTAAGGTAGACAACTAAAAACAGCAATTGGTATCAGAGGCAGGTTGTTCATCAAAATGGCTAACACCTTGAACAAATCCCCTCCTATTTTATTTAGAGGATTCAAGCATGGACAGAGCCAAGGATTTTGTTAAGCTTCCATTATGCACAAAGAATAATTTTGCTATGTTGAAAGAGAGAATAAAGTTCTTCATGGAAGCTGTAGATCCAAGGATCTTTATGATTGTGGAAGAAGATCCTCATGTTCCAATGATAGCCTCCACCATTGATCCAACTAAGCAAGTGCCAAATAAGCCCATGGATCTTGATAAAGATGAGATTACACTTGTCTCCCTAGACAAAAAAGCCAAGAATATCATCGCAAGTGTAGTCGATGATTCTATGCTGTATAACCTGTTCACTACCAATCCGCCAAGGAAACGTGGTCGTCTCTTATCGTCTTGATGGGAGGCACTGAAGAGGTTAGGGATGACAGAAGATCCCTCTAAATCAGAAATATGAAGCATTCCGACAAGGTCCCAAGGACTCTTTTGTAGATACCTTTGAAATCTTCAAGATTGTCAATGACCTAAGACTCTATGGCCAAGTATTCACCAATGGAGAACTGAATGATAAGTTCCTGAGATCCCTGACTAAGGAATGTGATAACAAGGTTTGTGCTATCCGAGAGTTTGGAAAGCTAGCAGAGACCGATCCTTAAAATCCTTCGGAAAGCTTATGTCATATGAGCTACAAATAAATTCAAGAAAAGATGAAGATGAGAAGAATAGGTCTTCATCCAAGAAGAAGTCTGACGCTCTAAAGACAGACACCTCAAGAAAGTCAAAAGCTGCTTCTCTTTCCCAGTACAGGATGAAAGTGAAGAAGAATCTTCAGAGCCAAGTACCTCAGGCTCAGAATTATCTGAAGGAGAGTTTTCTCTTCTTTCAAGGCAGTTCAAGAAGTTCTTGAACAAGAAGAAATAATTGAAAGGCAAGGATGCCTCGTTCAGAAGATCACGTCACGATGGTGATCGTCACAAGAAGGGATCAAGTAGCCAAGACAAGTATCACTCTAAACAGAACAAACACTTTTCTATTGACATTATTTGTTATTGTTGTAATAAGCCAGAAAAAGTCATAGCTGACTGTCCTCACAAGAAGAAGGAGGGTGGAAGAAGAGAGAAAAAGAAAACTTCTTATAATAAGAAGAAGAATGAAAGAATCCTGGTAGACAAGAAGGGCAAGACCCTCAGTGACACAGACTCATCTGAGTCTAGTGATGAGGAGGAAGCCTACTTTGTGCTCATGACACATACAGATGAAGAAGAAGAACCCCAGTTAACTGGGAAGGTAAATTCTCTTACTCCTCTCTCTAAATCAGATGCTTTAAACCATGATCATGAGTACTGTTCATCTGATGATGTATCTGAACTCATGATTTAGTACAAAGAGTTGATCATAGCCTACAATAAATGTCATAGAGTTGCAAGATCTCAAGCTAAGGAGATCCAATCTCTTAAGACTAAGGAGAGCAATCTGAGGGAGGAAGTCATGATGATGGACACACTCAGAAAGGAATTCCATAATGCGATGGAGGAATATAATAAAGCTCTCGAGAACTTAAACCAGAAGGAGGAGATCATATAAAAGTTGGAAGAACAACTTGCGGATGAAAAGAAATTTGTTGAAAGTTTCTCCAAGCCCGAGACAGTCCTTCCACTAGTGGCTGAATTCTCTGCTTAGAGTAAAGGTGCTGGCTCAGGCCATGTGTTTGCTCCTAGTAAATATTCTAGGAAAAATAAATCCTAGAGAAGAAATAAAGCTGCCAAGAAGGTTCTAGCCAAGAAGAAGGGGAAAGCTCCTCAAGAACAAACTTCTTTCAAAAGGGTTATCTTTCCAACGAACGAGTTTGATCTTGACTCGTCCTACGGTCACTTTGCTAGGCCTACTCAGGTAGAGCCCAAGTCTCGGTACCAAGGATGGACTCGTCCCCGGAACTTTACCGAGAGTGTCTTCAAGGCACCTTATGAGGAGATCACTCTTCAGAGCTACGAGCTTTATAATCATGGTCACAACATCAAGAATGCACCAAAAGCCAAACCCATTGTAGAAAAGCTTATTATGGAGAAGAAGTCATGTGAGTGCCATCACCACGAAGCTTCTACCTCCAATTCTACTGCCCCTGCTAGACCACACTCTCAAAAGGCCAAATAGGAGAACCTTAGGCAAAGATACAATAGATTTGACTGTTGGTGTTGTGGCAAAATCGGTCACTTTACTATAGATTGCTGGTTTAATCCCAGATATTATGAAACTCCTCAAGTTAATAATGTGAGAAAAACCACTAACAATGTTAACATATATAGGGGGAGCATGCTAACTAGAGATCAAGGTCCCAAACAAGTTTGGGTTCCTAAGGCAACTTGATTATACTTTTGCAGGAATGTCCAAAGGCCACCAAAAATGCCATATGGTATTTGGACAGTGGATGCTCTCGGCATATGACCGGGACTAGAAGCCTTCTCCAGAATTATTCTCCAGTCATGAACGGGCCAAAGGTCATCTTTTGAGGTTCTGACAGAGGGATTACTAAAGGCAACGATATGATCACTAATGGTAGTGTATCCTTTTCCGATGTGACTTATGTTGAAAGATTGGAACACAATCTTATAAGCATAAGCCAGCTCTGCGATAAAGGATACATTGTAGAATTTCATGCAAACAAGTGTTTGATAAAATCAGGTTATAATTTAGAAATGATTTTATCAGGCACTTGTAGTAGGAATATATTTTGCTTAAATTTTATTTGTATAGACTCTTCTACACCAGTGTGTTTTTTGGCAAAAGATAGTACGTCTCTTGGTGACCAATGACACAAGAGATTAACACATATAAATTCAAAACTATTAATAAATTATTTTCTCTTAATTTAGTACGTGATGCCCCAAATGTCAAGTGCGTTAAAGATAGACCTTGTCACGCATGTATAAAAGACAGGCAAACAAGGGCTACTTTTAAAAGCATTATTGGCAAAGATTCTAATAGGTATTTACACCTACTTCATATGGACTTATTCGGTCCACTGCAAATTAGAAGTTTGGGAGGTAAGGATTATACATTGGTTATTGTTGATGATTACTCTCGCTTTGCGTGGGTGTTCTTTCTAAAACACAAGTTAGATACTTTTGATATCTTTACCAATTTTGTCAGGCAGATCCAGAATGAATACAACTGTTCCATTATCAAAATCAGAAGTGACAATGGAACAACGTTCAAGTCTGGGGCCATGATAGAATTCTGTGAAAGCCTAGGTATCTTCATGAGTTTTCCTCTCCTTGTACTCCTCAACAGAACGGAGTTGCTGAAAGAAGGAATAGAACACTCATAGAGGCTTGCAAAACCATGTTGAGTGATGCCTAACTATCGGAAAATTTCTAGGATGAAGCCGTCAACACTGCATGCCACGTGAAAAATCGAGCACTCATAAACAAGAACCATAATAAGACACCTTATGAACTACTAAAGGGCAAGAAACCGACTATTTTATATTTTAAAATATTTGGTAGTAAATGCTTCGTACTTAACAATGGTAAGTATCACACCACTACATTTAGTGAAAAGAGCTTTGAAGGTATTTTCATATGTTATAGTAGCCATAGTAAGGCATATATGATCTTTAATAAGAAAACCATGGTTGTAGAAGAATCTATCAATGTTGTTTTTGATGAGACGAGCTTGCTGCAAGACAGTTCTTCTAGTGTGTTTATTGAAGATGCAGGGTCAAGAATAAAGGAATTAAACTTGGATGAGCCTTCTGAAGAAAAAGATCAAAAGTTCATCAATATCACCACTCAAACCCCAATTGGAGAGGTTGATGACCATAATGAAGATATCATTCAAGTTGATGAAGTCACTCCAGTAATAGAAGAAGCTTTAGATGCAAGAACCCTATAGATCAGACACTTGAAGGATCACTCAATTGATCAAATCATCGAAGATCCCCGGGATGGTGTTTGAACTCGTAGAGGTACAATTAATGAAAATTTATATTTAAGTTTCCTCTCGCAGGTTGAACCAAAGAAATTTGAGGAAGCAAACTAAGACGTATCTTGGATAATGGCAATGGAAGAAAAATTGAATCAATTCAAGTGTTGCCAAGTCTGGAAGCTTGTTCCAAGACCCAAATATAAGAATGTTATCGGAAATAAGTGGGTCTATAAGAACAAGATGGAACAATCATAAAGAACAAGTCCAGACTCGTCGCCAAAGGATGCAGACAAGAAGAAGGAATCGACTTTGATCATATGTATGCTCCAGTGGCAAGGCTGGAGGCAATCAGGTTGTTCCTAGCTTATGCTGCACTTAAGGCCTTCACTGTCTATCAGATGGACGTGAAGTCGTCCTTCCTTAATGGTGACATAAAGGAAGAAGTGTATGTGGAACAACCTCCAGGTTTCGTTGATTATAACCATCCCGATCATGTTTCCTTTTGTTTAAAGCTTTATATGGTTTGAAAAAAGCTCCTCGAGCTTGGTATGAGATGTTGTCTAGCTTTCTTCTAAAGAACAAGTTCACAAGAGGAAATATAGATAAGACATTATTTATTAGGGAAATAAAAGACAAGATTTTGCTAGTGTAAATCTATGTCGATGACATCATATTTGGCTCTACTGACGACAACCTTTGCAAAAAGTTTCAAAACCTATGCAAGGGAAGTTTGAAATGAGCAGTATGAGAGCTGAAGTATTTCTTAGGACTTCGGTGAAACAATCTGAAGATGGAATTTTCATCTCTAAGACGAAGTTCACAAAGGAGTTGATTAAGAAATTCGGAATGGAGAACGCAACCTCTATGAGGACTCCAATGGGTTCAGCTATGTCTCTGGATAAGGATAAGAAAGGGAAACCTTTTGATGAAATCAAGTACAGAAGCATAATTGGATCCTTGATCTATCTTACTGCTAGTAGACCGAACATAATGTTTTCAATATGTGTGTGCGCTAGATTTCAAGTGAACTATAAGGAATCTCACTATGCTGGTGCAAAGCGGTTCTTGAGATACCTTAAAGGTACACCAAATCTTGACTTATGGTACCTAAGAAGTAATGATAGCGAACTAATTGGTTTTTCAGATGCAGACTTTGTAGGTAGCAAAGATGACAGGAAGAGCACTTCCGGGACTTGTCAATTCCTAGGAAGAAAGCTCATCTCCTGGAGCAACAAAAAGTAGAATTGTATCGCAATTTCAACAGACGTGTCAGAGTATATCTCTGCAGGCAGTTTTTGTGCACAACTGCTATGGATAAAGAACCAGTTTGAAGATTACAACATGAAGTTCAAGAACATTCCAATGTTTTGCGAATCATCCAGTGCAATTGCAATCACAAACAACCCAGTCTCTCACAGCAGGACAAAGCACATAGAGTTGAGGTATCACTTCATCAGGGAGCATGTGGAGCATGGAGAAATCAACCTCTAGTATGTCCCAACTGACAAGCAGGTTACAGACATCTTCACGGAGCCACTGGATGAGGAAAAGTTCTCGTTCTTCCAAACAGAACTTGGCATGCTCAACAAAGAAGAATGAAGAAGGAGGTGTCACAACAAAGCTCAAGGATAAGAAAACACTTCAAAAATTCAGAAATTCTTAAGTTTGGACTTCATTTCTCGAGTAAGACTCTTACTACTCGAGTACTGGATAGGACCACTCAAGAAACAAGTCTTCCTCTCGAGAACTGCTTCTCGAGTTCCAGTCTGCCTCTTGAGAACTATCAGAACACTTCTCGAGAACTTCCAGTCTACTACTCGAGAAAGCAAGCTACTACTCGAGAACTATAGTCCCTTCACTCGAGTAATGCCTGTCCACTCAAGAAGTCTGAAGCAACTTTTCGTCTTCAAGTTCAAATTTCTGATATTCATACCCAAACGTTATGCCGCCATATTTTTAGGTATGTTACTTTATTATTTCCTTAATTATTATAAATTAAGACTTATATAAATAGAAAAGTTCGGAAAATTCCAAATCACTCGATCTCTAAACCCTTTCTCGAGAGAAAAGAGGGAAACTATTTGTCTTCCTGCTGCCGTCGTAGACTTGCCGCTGATCCAGCCCTTTCTCTCAAAGTAGAAATTTTGTTCTTATCTGGAGTAATGGCTCCTCCATCCAAGATAGGGATCAAAGCGAACTATTTTCGACAGGGATTGCAGAGCTTTCAGATGATTTTCAGAATCTTTTACTACTTCTAGAAACCGCCGGACTGTCATTCGTCTTAGAGCATCCGTGCAAAATTCTATTTCCAGAGGTTGAAGAGTTCTTCTAAAACACTAAGGTAAAGAGAAATGGAAAGCTTCTTAAGACCGGAGTTCGTGGGATTAAGATCAAACTTTCTACTCTAGTTGTTTCTAAACTTCTTCGACTATCAGTGATTGACAAAGAAGATGACCTAACTGATGAGGACTATGATAGGGCATGTGGTTTATGTGGAATTTTTGTTGGTATAAACACCATTCGTCGACCTGATTTGAATCCAGAAAGCAAACTTTTAGTGGACATACTTGGGAGAGTACTTCTGTGCAAGACCAGTTCTATCAGCTTCATTACTGCAGATTTTTTTGACATGATGACAACAGTCATATGCAGGAAGAAATTTCAATTTGGGATGATGATTTCTGAAAAAATCAAGGAAAGCATAAAAGCCCCAAATTATGCCAGGATTATATCTCTACTACTTCATGAATTCAAGCTAGAGGTTTTTGATCTATCCATTGGTACTACCCTACACCATATGAAGAAAGTTTACATATCTTCTATTCAAAGATGGGAACTCAAGATGAAGAACCCTGCTCAAGCTGCATTAGCTCATGATCACCCATAGGATGAGGACATGACCCCATCTTCCCCTCTACCTCAAGTAGCTGGCACATCTGGTGTAGTTGTTGAGGGGGAGCCTGCTCCTTCAACCCCATAGGAAAGACATTCTACTCCTCCTCCAAATGATGCTCTACCTGCTGCCACCCCTGCTAAAAATTTGTTTACTAATGCTCAATTCCAAGAACAAGTTCTTTCTACAAAGGATGACATCAATAGAATGATTGATGAACTCACTTCAAAAGAGTCTCCCTTCCCTATCCATACAGAAAAATCTCCTCCTCCAGAACATCTCCATCTGACCACCATTCTGAACAAGAATCCCCTCTTCATCAATCTCTTGTTGTAGATATACAAGAAGAAGAAATAGTTCTGATTTCTGAGGAAAGAGAAGCCTGTCCTGAACCAGCTGAGGCTCCCCTAAAGAGCCTGGATTTCTCACTTCCTACCATTCTTGGTGAGGAAGGAGATATTTTGATTCATACTACCAGAGCCCAGAGCTCAGTTGTCATTGATGAAATAGTTCCATGGATGCTCCTCCTCCTTATCCAGCTCCTCAAGTTGAAACACCTACTGCTGATAATATTCCGAGTAAGATAGAATTGATGCTAGCACACCAAAGAGCTTATTTTGATGAATTTCTGAAAGTTGTAACAGAAAAAGTAATTGCTCTAGAAAAAGAGATGAGTAGAGGATTTGCAGAAATACAGCATAATACAGAATTTGTTCACCTTAGGCACCCAAATAGTTTTGGGGCCTTGGTTCCTGTTAGACTTTGCTGTGTGAAACATAGCAGACTTTCTAAACAAAACTAGTTGAGTCTTATATGAAGGTTCTGTTGGATTATACCAACAATGTAGGGCAAAATGCCCAATCTTCCTACAACACCAACACTCAAATCGGTTGTATCTTTTCTTTGGTTGCACATTCGAAGTTGTTCTTTTGTGCAACACAGAATTGTCATCCAAATTCCAAGGTAGTGGTGCAAAATTCACAACCTACAGCTTTGTGACTCACCAGTCACCTACCTCAGGCACTTGGCCCTACACTCAGGCTGGGAGGACAGCCCTATCTCAGATCCACACTTAGATCCTACCTTAGAGAGCAGCACACTCCTACCTCAGGCAATTAAGCCCTACAACTCAGATTCATACTTGTATCCTACCTCAGAGAGCAGCACTCTCCTACCTCAGGCAATTAAGCTCTACAACTCAGATCCACACTTGGATCCTACCTCAGTACCCCAGAAGGGCACCTACCTCCATGACTAATTAGTCACATACCACTCAGGCACAAAGTGCCCTACACTAAAATTTAGATAAACTGAATCCTACAGGAAAGTAATCAGTAAAATTGAAATACTTACTCAGAGATAAATCTCTGAGTCTAACTTGCTGGACTGAGCAGATATCAGCCCAGCCCACTTGCTGTAGAAGGAATTAGTCTTCTTCTACAACTACCAATTTCTCTATTATACTGAAGACAGCTAACTGTTGTTAAGGATTACAGCCCTTCACACAGCTATCTCCTCCTTCTGATATATTGAATCAACCAACTTGTTCTTCAAGGAACACTCTTGATGAACTGGAAGAAGATTCAACTATCTTTGAATTTTGGCTTTCACTGCAGGACTTTGCTTTCAAGCTTGTCGAAGAAGACGTTCAAAGAAGATGCTACTGCAACCCTATCCTACAACTCAGTACCTGGATAGGTACTGAGTTGTAGGAGTGTTGCAGCACTCTGAGAGTAGGTTTGTGTGCCTGAAGTTATAAAGCTGAGAAGCCTGAGCTGTAGGCCTTAGAAATAAGGCTGAGGTAGGTGGTTAGTGGACCATTGAGCTATAGGATCACTACAGGGCTCTGAGGTAGAAACCCTTGTGGTTCTGAGTTTGGATTCTGAAAAGAATTTGTGTGTAAGGCTGAGGGCCTGAGGTGTAAGATCTGAGGAGCATATTGGTGGAGTTTGTGCCTAGTCCAACAAATCAGTTGGATAGATAGGAGGGAAAGTGGATGTACCCAATTGGGGAACCACTATAAATATTTGTGTGCTTATTGTGTTGCTTGTTTCTCTCTTGTATTGCAGGTATTAAGGACAAGCTCTAGATCATTTAATAAGAAAACAACAAAAAGATCTAAGAAAGTTTAAAACACCTATTCACCCCCCCCCCCTCTTGGTGACTAGCTAACCTTGAAACAATAACTTTCAAAATGGCAACGGGCTCTCATGCCTGACTTAGGAGAGGTCTACAACCATCTTCTACCTATGTTTTGCGACAACAAGGCCGCTATATATATCTCCAAAAATCCGGTCTTACATGAGAGAACAAAGCACATTGAAGTCAACTGCCATTTTATTCTGGAAGAGATTTTAAAGAAACATTTTTGTACTTTGTTCATTACCTATGACAATGAGTTAACATATATCTTCACCAAGCCTGTGTCTGCTTCCTTTTTTCACATTTGCAACAAGCTGTACATGATTGATATATATGCTCCAGCTTGAGGGTGAGTGTTGGTGTATGGTGACCGGGAGGTCTGGCGGTCTGCCCCTGGAGACTTGGAGACCGGGCGATCTAGCGGTCTACCCCTGGCATCTTGGACACCGCGCGGTCTGGTAGTCTCTCTCCAACGGTTTGCTAGCTGGTTGTTGCTGATTGGTGATCAGGCGGTCTGGCAGCTTGACACAGACGACTTGAAGACAGTGTCGGCTTGTCTTCTCTTCATTGTAGTTGTTGAGTGGTTAGTCTAACCGCGTTGCTTGTGCGGCTTGTATAGTTGCCTGCTCCTGTAATTATTAGGTCCACGTTGTTTATTTGTAATCTCTCATCTCTCCTCCATTCTATAAAAGGGAGGTCATACCTTTATAATAAATATAGTTTTTGGATAATAAAATTCTGTTAGTCCAAATTTTCAGTCTTCTTTTTCTTGTTCACACACTCAAAAAGAGTTCGGACCCAAGGGTGCAGCTTACACCTACTAATCTCGAACTAGGCCTCCTGACCAATTTCTAAGAACTCACAACCAACCCTTGGCTTCACCGTGGAGGTCCCACAACACACCAAGAAGATCTCAAGAATGCTTCCCCTTTCCAAGACAAAAAAGCCAAGTTGGACACCTAGGAGAGCTTATAAAGCCGGACCAAAATAACCCCTGGAGGAGAAAGCCAACGAATGAACTATGCTCTCCAAAGGTGCCCACATGGTCTATTTATAGAGTCTTGAACCTGGTCTGCAAATAGAGTAGCTCCGTTGTCCTGGAAATGCTATACGCAACCCAAATTGGTCTGCCAACAGCGTAACTTTGCTATTTTGAAAGGCTATACGCAGTCGCCTAAGGGCTTCTTTGCTATTTCAACCCTGGACCCCATCAGGCAAGTGGCTTATGGAGGCACTACTTACCTAAAGGAGTGAATGTTAGGGTGAGCCGAGATCTTACAGCTATGGCTCCCCAAAGGGCGAGCGTGCCACCCGCTTGACTTAGCGAGAACCTTTCCGCCTACCAATACAGTCCTTCTTGCTGCCAAGGCAAAAGCCCTTCTTCCCGACTTGGCGGAAGGCCTTTATTCTCTCAAGGTGAGTGTGGGTCTGCCTACCCACTCGCCAACTTTGTCGAACTTGACCCTGAGGAAACTTGACTTCGTCGGGGGGGGGGGGGTCCCACTCGGCAATTACGGAGTCATAAACTGATCTCTCTTTCTCCTCTCTTCCGTGCACCAGCTCATTGTCGTCTGAAGGAGTACCCAAGTGTTTTCCTTCCTTCCTCTGTTGTTGAAACTGAAAACTGGGTTCTGTGGAGTTCGGGCCCTTAAAAGGGGTGATTGCACACTTACTTCTCCTAGTAAGCTTTCTTGACTGAGAACTAAGGACTTGAGGCTGATCCAAGACTCCAGTATGGAGGTCCCACCACACACCTATAAGATCTTAAAGAGCTTCCCCTACTTAGCAAATGCTTAGCTAAGGGTACCTTAGAAAGAGCAAAGGGATTAGAGAATGAGAAAATAGGAAAGCTTACCGTCTGAGGTACCCTTTTGAGTCTATTTATAGATTTCTGAAAATGGTATGCCAACAGCTCATCTCCGCTGTTTTGAATGGATATACACAGCCCAAATCGGTCTGCCAACAGCGCAACTTCGTTGTTTGGAGGGGATACTGGCAGAATAGTGGGGTTGGAATGGCAAAAGCATCACTGGGCCAGTGGTCCCAGAATTACCACTCTCCTAGGGTGGCAAGTTCCCAATGCGACTAACACTCGCTGCCTCCATAGGGCCCAGGGCGAGTGTGGACCTTACCGTCCCACTCGCCTGTTATCTACCGAGGGCCATAGGCACGTGCGAGCCTTCTTGATCCACTCACCCAACATCTTATCTACCCCCAGCCCGGGCGAGCCGAGGAGCTCTCAAGGAACTCACCTCCCTGCCGACTCGGCCGAGGCTTGGACCGCATGATTTGGCTGGTCTGGCTCCTGTCAATCCCACTCGTCGGATACGGGGTTATACACAATCCCCGCTCTTTGCTAAGTTGCCCAAAGCTCGGGAAGAATCATCCAACCCCAAGAGATTGGTGAGTGCTGCAGGAACAAGAGGAATCTTTTGGTAGGATCCACAAGCTGCTATATATATGTCTGCCTGCCTGAGAGAGCAATACAATTCCCCCTACTTTTCTGATTTTTGTCATCATTCCCCTTTCAAAGGAGTTTTAGGAGAGTCTCAATCGCGCCAGGGCACTCAACTTCTACCGCACTGCCGAGCTATGCCCCTGGCTCTCTAACCATTCACCGCGCGAGTCACTAAAGCACAAGCCCACAAAAATGGCCAAATCTGACCCTAAAGCCGACGAGGCCATCCTTGGTGATCTGGCCCCTACGCCGGATCATGGACTCGCCTCTTCCTCTTCCAAACTGGCCGCCCAACCTAAAGGGAAGGAGGTTGATGACACTCCTACCGATCCTGATACTAGCCATCACGAGGATGCGGGCACCCCTTTAGTGCGAGACGATTCTCCACTGGAGGACTCGTTCCCTCAAATTACCATTGATGGCCAGACGAGAGGCCAGGCCCCCACCTTTGGGACCACCAGACTAGGATCACTATTGCTAAAAACTTCGGGTTGCGATTCATCTCGTGACCCTAACCTGGATCCTTCACTCGCGGAGGGAGGCGTTAGGGACATCCCGGTTCCTGGTTTTGATCTGATCACCTACCCAAGCTCCTATCTTCCAAGTCATGGCAAGGTGCTAACCTATCCTCTCACTCTGCCCCCTTAGGGAAAACCAAGATCTTCCTGCCAGCCACACCTCTAGAGGACGTTTGCCTCGCACGGTTAGTTGAAGCACTCGCCATATTTAGAACCCAAGTCTCTCATTTGGATTGGTTATCATTGCAGGCCTTCCCAGTCAATATGAAGACGAAGAATCCTCCGACCTGGGACTCCACTCGCCACCTCCCTCTCCCAACATGCTGGAATTCTTCCTGGATGCCTCAATCTAGCCTGCCGAGATGAGTAGGCGAACTTTTATGATCCTCAAGAAGTATGGGCTCGCACTGCGCGAGATTCAAGAGGAGAGGGTTGTCGATGAGCAGCGGCTGCGCGCAATCAAGCAGGGCTACGTGTTCCTTACTGACGAGGTGAGGCACGACTCAGCTAACGGGATGACTTCCCCGGGAGCACTCATAGATTGAATACAGGAGAACCTACGCTTCATACACAAGGACCTCGAATTGGTCTGCGAGTTTAACAATCCTCGACGACCATCGGGGACGGGGGCGCGAGGTCGGGGTAGATAAAAATGGCTCCCGAGCTGAGCCTACCGACACTCTCCCCTTGGACCCCTTAGTTGTCGTATATTGTGATAACTTCCCCTGTAATATTTTTTCTATGAGCACTCGCACTATTGTGCTTAATAATTTTGACAATGTTTAATATTTAACGCTTGTTGATCTCGCACGTATAATATTTTGCTTTAGATTTAGCTCGCTTTGTGGTAGAACAAGTCGTGGGCATCTAGCGAGTCGGGGGTCAGCGAGATGGGCTAAGTAGGCAGCTCGATAAGCATTAATCTGTTTTCTATAAATAGGACCATCGCCTTTATTGCAGACATATACCCCACTTAAACACACTCCTCGACACTTGCACTCACACGAAGATCTTCTAAAATGGGAATGACATGAGCTGATGCTGATGGGAGGTCGAAGTGTGCCAATCAGTTCACCGAGTTCCCATTCATTGATGGGAATCCCAAGGAGCAGGAATATCTCACCTTCATGGCATATCATGTCCCACTTGGGTTCACTGCGCTCCGGCCTAGGAGGGGCGAGGTAATTAATACTTTCTTTATTGACGAGCTCGCCTTCCCAATCCCGCATTTCAAGGTGGGGATGTGCCTGCCCCTCTGGCCGGAGGTTTGCCAGGTGTTCAAGTATTTCGAGGATGTCCCCGTGCAGATGAACCCCCAACGCGATTGCTATGATCGTGGTTTTCGCGAGCTTCCTTTGGAGGGAACAAATTGAGTTCAATCTCGTTGTTTTACGAAATCTGTTCATCTACCGCGCCACCAATGATGTGGTCGCATTCTTTGTCGGCTCACAGTTCAAGGTGCGCGAGATGGCCAACAAGAACAATAACTGGTTCACCAAGTTTGTCTTCATCAAGGGAGATCTCGGCAACATTCACTATTCGTCAATCCAATGGGGCGAGGAGACATACCGGCCGCCAACCTTGGCGGGCGACGACTCCAACCTCCACCAATTCTTCCTCCACAAAGATTTTGAGGTTGCATTCCTGTGAAGTGTCCTCAACTCGCTCCCTCTAGTTCTTCCCGGCGAAGGTATATCCTCCCTCTACTTTTCCGAGAACTCGCCCAAAGGGGCCATCTTTTCTAACAAGGTTGAGTTTGTTTTCTGCAGGAGAGCGGTTGATCCCGGGGAACCCGCCTTTTACGGATTCGAGGTTATACCCCGACCCACTCGCATGGGAGAGGGCAGTTGCAACGACTTGCCGGATGGAGGAGGAATCCGCCAGACTCCCCATTATCTAGAAGCGGCCTGACCTCGCCAGCTCCATCTCGCCTCGCCTCCCACCGCCGCCAAAGAAACTGAAAAAGGAGGTGGTATCCAAAGGAAAGCAGATCTTACTCGACTCTCTTAAGAAGGAGCGAGGAGACGGTGACCTCCCTGCACCCACAGATGTTGAAGTATCCGGGGCCCGCGAGCCAGGCAAGCCGAGTGACCATCGAAACTATGGTCTTGGCGGGAAGGCAAAAGAGCAGATCGATGAGCCGATGGTTTAGTGGGACGAGAAGGCCCATAGGGTGTCCATTTATTCTCTCCTCCCATCCTGGTCCGAGCATGGGCCTCCTAGTGGGCATGCCTTTGCCCTCCGCTTTGGTCTCTATGGTCGCGAGGATGATGAGGCCTACGATGACATGACCCTACAGCGGCTTGCCCATGAATGCATGCGAGCTCAGATGGGGCCATGGAGCTCGCGCACATGTCTGTTCGCCGCGGATTCACCCTCAACGCAAGTGGAAAGATGCCAAGGAAGCTCGGGCCCATGAGGTGGTTGACTTGAAGAAGAAAATGGAGATCGTTGAAGCTCTCCTCGCGAAGAGTGTCGATTGGGTGGTAAGTGTTAGTTAATTTTTCCCTTTTTCTTTCACTCGCATAGTTCCTTCGCTTATGCCTTTCGCCTCGTAGGATGTTGATACTGCTGATCGCATGCGCACTCGCGAGACTGACCTTGAGGAAAGGAACAAGCAGTTGGAGGAACAGAATAATCTACTTTATGGTGAGCTCAGTCGCCTGATGGATTCCCTTCTCCCCTCGACTCGCGGCGAGCCGAGCACCTAAGCCAAGAAGCCAAAGTCTTTCAGCGAGGCGGAGGTCAACGAGATGCTGAGGGTCAACTCCATTAAAGCTTTTGATCACATCCTTCAGGTTATGCGGGACCTAAAGGTGCTAATGACGGACTGCAAGGAGGTGACTACAAAAGACCTGGTCCCGGAGCTGTTTCTCCCCATCCCCACCCCTGGCGAAGAGGAGGATGACTTCGACTCGCTGTTCGATTAGGTTGAGGGTTATTGAGATGAACCTTTGGGGGAGACGACTAGGGGGCCTGGCAGTAATACTTTTTTTTTTCTTCTTTGTAATGATCCCCCCACCAGTTTTTATAGTCGCTGCGAGGCGGCTTCCCTTTTGTAATCAAATATAAATTAATGAAATTTCTACTTGGCAAATTTTGTTCTTCTTTTCTTTCTATATCTACTCGCCATATTGCACTAGAACCAAGGCGGAACTCGCCAATGGAATCGATCCGAGTTAGGTTAGAATGCATGCTCATGCGAAGGCCTCGAGATCTCCCCCCTCTTAGTAATACGAGTTAGACCACTCGTCGCGATGGAACCCGCTACCTTCGGATAATCGGACGGGTCATCAGGGGACCTGACTTTCCCGAGTTGAAAAAGCGATGGGGTGGGTTGTGGTCACCAAGAGCAGCCCCATACATTCGCACTCGCCTTCTAGTTCTCGCATATCCCACTTGGGGACTAAGTATGAGTGGAGGGTTGAGCCCGGCTCAGCTTCCTAGCCTCGAGGTATGCAAGTTCCCCGGCCGGCATGATCCACCCCCGATCGGCTGGGCTCGCCCTCTTTTAACATGGTTTTGCCGAGTGGTTATGGCCTCCCACTTGTTGGCGAGATCTTGGCCAGATAAAGCCTGGTCAGATGGACTTTGCTGGATCCAACATCTTTGCGATCCGAATGATTTTCTGCCCTGCCAACTAATGGGAGCCTAACAGCGGGATCTGCTCGGGGTCAACTTGGGAGACACCATCGAGTGATATCCAGACCTGCCAGCTATTGGGAGCCTGTCAGCGGGATCTGCTCGCAGTCAAATTGGGAGACACCATCGAGTGACATCCAACCCTGCCAGCTAATGGGAGCCTGTCAGCGGGATCTGCTCGGGGTCAACATGGGAGACACCATCGAGTGACATCCAGCCCTGCTAGCTAAGGGAGCCTGAAAGCGGGATCTGCTCGAGGTCAATCAGGGGAGACACAATCAAGTGACATCCAACCCTGTCAGCTAATAGGACCCTGGCAGCGGGATCTGCTTGGGGTCAACTTGGGAGACAACATCGAGTGACCTCCAGCCTTGCCAACTAATGGGAGCCTGACAGTGAGATCTGCTCAGGGTTAACATGGGAGACACCATCGAGTGACATCCAACCCTACCAGCTAATAAGAGCCTGGTATCAGGATCTACTCGGGGTAAATTTGGGAGACGCCATCGAGTGACATCTAGCCTTGCCAAATAATGGGAGCCTGGCAACAGGATCTGCTCGGGGTCAACATGGGAGACACCATCGAGTGACATCCAGCCCTGCAAGATAATGGGAGCCTGGCAGCGGGATCTGCTCGGGTCAACATGGGAGACACAATCGAGTGACATCCAGCCCTACCAGCTAATGGTAGCCTGACAGCGGGATCTACTATGGGTAAACATGGGAGACACCATCGAGTGAACATCCAGCCCTGCCAACTAATGGAAGCCTGGCAGCGGGATCTTCTCGGGTCAACTTTATGAATACCACTCATTCCTGCAATCCATTGCAAAAGGTATGGAATACCAAGGGATCTCATATTAGAAAAAGAAGTTACATACATGGCTTAAGGATAGAAAGCTACAAATCATCGTCGCTCCAGGTGTGACTTAGAGTCTCCCCCTCCATATTCTGGAGGCGATACCCTCCTAATCTTAATGCTTCCTTAACTATGTACGGACCCTCCCAATTTGGGTTAAGCTTTCCTACTGTTACTGACCTTCCTGCGGCATCCACCTTTTCAAAAAGGTCTCCTTCTGTGAATTATTGTATTCTAAAACCTTTATCAAAGTATTTGGCTATCTGCTGCTTAATTTCTTCTTGCCAGACAGCAGTCACATCGAGGAGTTCCAATGTCAGATCCAGAGAGAGTTGCAGCTCATTCTCATACTCGACCCTCCATCCCTCCCACCTTTTTCTCCTCTACTACTCACAGTGTCCAAAACTCAAAATCTATTAGCATAGCTTCACATCCATGGCAGAGCTTGAAGGGGGTCTCCCTCGTGGTCGTGTTGGGAGTGGTTCTTAGGGCTCAAAGACCGAAGGGGTTGCAACACCTAGATCCCCTTCAATTCTCCACCTTCTTTTTTCAATAAGTTCACGATGATCTTGTTCGCCGCCTCTACCTGCCCTTACTTCTTTGGTGAACCGACGCGAACCTAAGATCAATCCCGAGCTGGCCACAAAACTGATGAACTCAGTGCTGGCGAACTATGGCCCATTGTCCATGACGATGGCCTGGCAACCCGTGCCGACAAATGATTTATCCCCATAAAAATTTTCGAATTACCTGGGAGTCACCTTGGTCAGTGCTCTGACCTCCAACCACTTAGAAAAATAATCGATCATGACCAATAAGAATCTTCTCTGCCCACTGTCCTGGGAGAAGGGTCCTACTAGAATCCATTCCCCAAATAACAAAGGGACAGGGTACTGATGCTTCTGACCTCTAACTGGTAGCAGTTGGAGCGGTGTAAACAGCTGGCACTTCTGCATTTCTTGGCGAACTCGTGGCATCCCGGCTCCAGGGTCGGCCAAAATACCCTTGCTTGACTATCTCTCCCTCCAGATTACTCCTCCCTAAGTGGCTTCCACACTCCCTTGCATGGATTACTCTAAGATTCTAGGGACCCTCCTCCTCAGCCACCACGTGCTAGAAGTCTCGAGAGGGGTCTTCCTGTATAGCCCCCATCACGCATTAGAAATATGTCAACTTGTGCTTGAAACACTTTTTGTCCATGCCTTCCAGAACTCTCCCTTGTGTTTGAGACGGCGAGCGGTCCGTTGTTTGAGACCGGGCGGTTCTGGCGATCTGGAGTCTTGTGGCTTGTCCAAATAGTTTGGTAGCCGGGTTGGAGACCTGGCGGTCTGGCATTTTGTCTCAGCAGCTTGGTAGCGGTTGGAGACTGGGTGGTCTGGCGTTTTTTCTGGCGATCTGGCGACTTGACTATGCCGACTTGGGGATATTGGCCGCCTGACTTCCTCATTGTTGTGGTCGTGCGGTTCGTCTAACCATGCATCTTGTGTGGCTTATGCGGCTTGTATAGTTTCATGTTCTTGTAATTATTAGTCCCACATTGCTTATTTGTAATCTCTCTTCTCTCCTCCATTCTATAAAAGGGAGTCATACCTTTGTAATAGACATCTTTTTGCATAATAAAATTTTGGTTACTCCATTTTTCGGTCTCTGTTTTCTGTTCGCACATAATCAGAGCACTCTCGATCGTCTTCCACCTATTCAGTTGCCTCTATCTACGCGGTTTTGTTCTGTCTTGTCCCGCGCTTGCCCTTCTCCTCCTGTTCTTTGCGCCCTCTCTGTCTCCGCTCGACCTTCCGAGCGCTTGTTCCTGCTCTCACGACCTAATCTCGCAACCTTCTTAGCTGCCCGTCTGCTTGCTGTTCATGCGTCTTGTTCTTCTAGCTGTGCGACCTCTTTTCCTCTACTTCTTGGTTGCGGCCTTCCTTGCTGCACGTCTCTCTCTTTATCTCGCCCCGGCGCTTGTTGTTTCTTCTCCCGCGCGATTTCCTTTTCTAGCCGTGCGACCTCTTTCCCTCTGCTTCTTGGTTGCGGCCTTCTTTGGCGCACATCTTCCTGCTGTCCGCGCGGCTTGTTGTTTCTTCTCGCGCGGTTTCCTTTCCTCCCTTCATGGCTTTCACATCCTCCTCAAAGCCATCCGCCTCGGTGGTCACGTATTCTGGTAGTGCCCACGTTGTTACTCAAGGAAAATGGTTGATCGACACTGGTGCTACCAATCATATGACCGGCAATCCCTAGTGTTTTTTCTCTCCTAGAAACACATGATTGGTTGCCCCCGGTTATTCTCACTGACGGCTCTCCTTCATCGTCAATGGGACAGGAGTGTTCATGTCAACCCATCTCTTCGCTTGCGGATACACTCTACGTCCCCATTTCCCGTGCAACTTATTATCTGTTACTCTCTATGCAAGCAATTACAGTGTTCCGTCACATTTACTTCTACTTCTTGTTCTTTTCCAGTCCAAAATCCCAACGGACGATTGCTACTGGGACTAGAATGGCGGCCTTAATTCCTGACAACGCTTCCGATCTATCCACCTTCTCTTACACCTCCAGGATCTTCTCCAATTCTCAATCTTTGCCTTGGTCATGCTCCCTCCCGACTTCTTCGTCAGCTTCTGTCCCAACTTCCTCCACAAAGTCCTCCCCTCAATTGTGAGGCCTGTCAGCTTGGCAAGCATCACCGCTCCTCCTTCCCTCCAAAGCAAGTTCATGGATCTACCTTTCGTTTGATCTCATCCACTCCGATGTTTTGGGGTCCCTTCCATCCTACCTCACCGTTATGGTCGGGTAGTTCATATTTTTCATGTTTTATTGATGATTTCTCTCTCTTTACGTGGGTGTATCTGTTAAAAGATCGCTCAGAATTATTCTCTGTATGGATGTCCTTCTATCTTATGATACAAACTCAGTTTAATGTTTCTATTAAAGTCTTTCGATCTGATAATGCCAAAGAATATATCAGTCATGACTTTTCTACCTTCTGTATACAAAATGGGATTATTCATCAAACTAGAGTTGTGTCTATACTTCACAGCAAAATGGTGTGGCCGAACGCAAAAACTGTCACCTCCTTAATGTCGCGCGCACTCTGCTGACTCAAATGCAGGTTCCTCGGGGCTATGTTGTTCTCATCTCCTACTATCTTATCAATCGTCTTCCCTCCCCCGTTCTCCACGGCAAAACCCCCTTTTCCATTCTCTATCCAGGGAAGGATCTATTTCCTCTCCCTCTACGTGTCTTTGGTGCACAGCCTTTGTGCACTCTCCCTCTGCTACCCATGACAAACTCTCACTACGGGCCACAAAGTGTGTCTTTCTGGGATACTCTACCACTCAAAAAGGCTATTGTTTCTTTGACCTAGTTACCCGCAAGAAATTTGTCTCTGCAGACGTAACCTTCTTTGAAATGCATCCTACTTCTCTCCCGACACCTCTTCCTCTCCTGATATTCCTACTTCTCCTACCACCCCTTCCGTTCCCTCTACACCTACCAAGATCATGCCACCTCCTCCCTCTCCACCATCTCCTCCACTATGTCCACCTACCAAGATATCTCCTTCTTCTTCGCGGTCGCCTCTCTCTACTCCCGGACCAGCTCTCTCCTCCATGTATGTACCGGAAACTGAGGAACATACCGACTTGGATATTCCCATTACTCTTTACAAAGGGGTGTGGACGTGTACTCAACACCCGCTAGTTGCTGTTGTTTCATATGATCGTCTAACTCCTTCTCGCAGGAACTTTGTCTTGGCTATCTCTGCCACTGCCACTCCTCGCACTTACCAGGAGGCTATTCTTATTCCTTATTGGAATATCACCATGGATGAGGAAATTACCACCCTCACTGAAAGGGGTACATGGACCCTTGTTCCTCCACCTTTGGGCACTGATGTGGTTGGTTGTCGATGGGTATTCGTTGTGAAGTTCCACCCTGACGGCAGCGTGGATCGTTACAAGGCCCGCTTAGTCGCCAAAGGCTTCACTCAGACTTATGGGGTTGATTACTTTGACACCTTCTCTCCCGTTGCTTGTCTCAGTACCATTTGGGTTCTTCTCTCTGTGGCTGTCAATAGGGATTGGCCCATTTCTCAGCTGGATGTCAAGAATGCCTTTCTCTATGGTGACCTTCAGGAAGCCGTATACATGAAGCAACCTCCTGGGTATGTGGCTCAAGGGGAGACACGAGTATGTCATCTGAAGAAGGCCATCTATGGCCTAAAGGAAAGCCCTCGGGCATGGTTTGACAAGTTCAGCGATATTGTTGCGGCCATTGGTTTTGCACGAAGTTTAGCCGATCACTCCTTATTCATTCGCAAAACCTCCTCTAGTATGGTGGTTCTTGTTGTATATGTGGATGATATTCTTCTGACTAGCGACGACCAGGCTGGGGTAGCTTTGACAAAGAAACAACTCCAACAACACCTGGTCACTAAGGATATGGGCTCTCCCAAATACTTTCTAGGGATTGAGATTTCTCGGAAACCCAACTCTTTAGTTCTCTCCCAACAGAAGTATTCTCTTGATTTGCTAAAAGAGGTAGGGTTGACTGGTGCTAAACCTATCAGATGTCCCATGACTATTGGGGAAGACAAAACTTGGATAGATGACTCGCCTCCTCTATCTGATTCTTCAAGGTACCGACGTCTGGTGGGCAAACTCATTTATCTCACAGTGACCAGACCCAACATCTCCTATATTGTAGGCAAGGTTAGACAATTCATGCAAGCTCCTAGAGAGTGTCATCTACAGTCTGTCATGAGGATACTTGAGTATGTTAAAGCAGCTCCAGGGAAAGGACTCCTTTTTAAGAAAAATGATCACTTGAGGGTTAAAGCGTACTCAGATTCAAGTTATGCTGATGATAAAGGAGACCGCAAGTCAACATCGGGTTTCTTCACATTTGTTCGAGGAAATCTTGTGAGCTGGAAGAGCAAGAAACAGTCTGTGGTCTCCAGGTCTAGTGCAGAGGCGGAATATCGTAGTATGGCATCGACCACATGTGAGTTAAAATGGTTACGGGCTCTCATGCTTGACCTAGAAGAGGTCTACAACTATCCTCTTCCTATGTTCTGTGACAACAAGGCTGCTATATACATTTCCAAAAATTCGATTTTTCATGAGAGAACAAAACACATAGAGGTCGACTGTCACTTTATTCGAGAAGAGATTTTAAAGAAACAGATTTGTACTCCGTTCGTCACTTCTAACAACGAGTTGGCAGATGTCTTCACCAAGACGGTGTCCGCGTCTTTGTTTCACATTTGCGACAAGCTGGGCATGATTGATATTTATGCTCCATCTTGAGGGGGAGTGTTAAGATCGAGCGGTCTGTCGGGTTGAGACCGGGCGGTCTGGCGGTCTGGCGATCTGGCGGTCTAGCGGTCTGGTGGCTTGTCCCAGCAGTTTGGTAGCCGGGTTGGAGACCGGACGGTCTAGTGGTTTGTCTCAGCAGCTTGGTAGCCGGTTTAGAGACCATGCGGTCTGGCGGTTTGTCTAGCGATCTGGCGACTTTACTATGCCGACTTGGGGATATTGGTCGCCTGTCTTCCTCATTATTATGGTCATACGGTTAGTCTAACCGTGCGGCTTGTGTGGCTTATGCGGCTTGTATAGTTTTAGGTTCTTGTAATTATTAGTCTCACATTGCTTATTTGTAATCTCTCTTCTCCCCTCCATTCTATAAAAGGGAGGTCATACCTTTGTAATAGACATCTTTTTGGATAATAAAAGTTTTGTTACTCTATTTTTTGGTCTCTAGTTTTCTGTTCGCACATTGTGGATAAGAAAGCAGCGAAGGGATCCATCCAGGAGGGGGGCCGATCCACTTCCATAAGCTTCCCTTCTTTAATGGAAGGGCGGAATAGGCTGTTCAAGGTTCCTCCCACACGGAGTCCAAACTTGGCCAGTTGATCTACTTGCTCATTTTCTTCCCGCGGCACATGCCGAATGGATAACGTTTGGAACGTGCTGATGACTACCTTTACCTTTGTCAAGTACAACTGGAGGGTAGGATCCCTCACTTAGAACTCGCCGTTGATTTGAGAGGACACCCCCATGTAGTCTGTTAGTACCTCCACGTCTTGTACACCCAATTCCCTTGCCAGACGCAGCCCTGGGATTTTCGCCTCACACTTTGCTTGGTTATTGGTAATGGGAAAATGGATGACCACCGTCTACTCTATTCTCGTCCCTTGAGGGCTCTCCAAGATCACTCCTACTCCCAAGGAGTGCCTTCCCAAAGCGCCATCCACCTTCACTTTCTAAGGGACCGGACGAGTGAGTTCAGTCTCTGTCACCTTGACCAAATAGACAGCTAAGAAGTCGGTCATTGCCTGGGCCTTGATCGAGAGGCGAGGGACAAAATAAATATCAAACTCACTTAGTTCTACCGACCATTTTGAAAGTCTTCCCGAGTGTTCTACCCCCTAAAATATGTTTCGAAGGGGATGGTCAGTCACCACCCAGATTGAATGAGCTTGGAAGTAAGGTCGGAGCCTCCGAGCCGAGATGACAAAAGCGAAGGCCAATTTCTCCAAAATTGGGTATCACAGCTCTACCTTTCTCATGACCCTGCTTATATAGTAAATTGGCAGCAGCTTCTTTCCCTCTTCCCGGACCAGGACGGTGCTCAGGGCCCGACCCCGACCCCAAGGTATAGAGATAGATCTTCCCCCTCCTTTGGTCCCTAGAGAAGCGCCTTAGTTAGTTGCCTCTTCAAGGTTTGGAACGCCTTCTCGCATTCCTCAAACCATTCAAACTTCTGGCCTCCCCTCAGCACTTTGAAGAAAGGCGAGCACTTCTCTCCCACTCGAGAGAGGAACCTGCTCAGCCCCGCAAGCTTCCCTGTCAGGCGCTGGACTTCCTTAGTGTTTCGTGGTGACCCCAATTCCACGATCGCACTCACTTTTTCAGGGTTTTGTTCTACCCCCGTAGGAGTAAAAACGTGACCTAGGAACTTTCCCCAGCTTGCCCCGAAGACACACTTCAAGGGGTTCAGCCTCATTTTAAAATTTCGTAGGGTGCTGAAGGTCTCCTCCAGTTCTCATAGGTGAGAGTCTGTATCATGACTCTTGATCATGAGGTCATCCACATACACCTCCAAGTTCCTTCTTTTCTTCTCTCGGAAGACTCGGTCCATCATTCTTTGATACGTTGCTCTTGCATTCTTCAGCCCAAATGGCATCATCTTATAGCAATAACAACCATCCTCTATAATGAAGGAAATGTATTTTATGTCGGGAGGGTGAATCCTGATCTGGTGATAACCTGAAAATGCATCTAGAAAGCTCATTAGAGAAAAAACGACGGCTGCATCAACCAACATGTCGATTCGAGGCAGGGGGTAATAATCCTTAGGACATGCTTTATTCAAAAGAGAGGAATCAATACACATCCTCCAGCGGCTGTCCCCTTTTTTGACCATCACCACATTGGAGACCCATCCTGGATACTGGATCTCCGATACAAACCCTGCCTTCAGGAGCTTTTCCACCTCTTCTCAGATGGTCTCGGCCAACTTGTTGGTGGTGGACCTCTTCTTCTACCTGATGGGTCGGGCATCAGTGTCAAGGATGAGGCAGTGGCAAGCCACATCCACATAAATTACTGTCATGTTGGCTACGCTCCACGCGAATATGTCTACGTTCTTCTGGATGCACTCTAACATCCTCTTCTGATCTTCCGGGCTCAGCCCCCCCCCCCCCCCCCGCTGACCTGCACTTTCTCCACCCTTCCACCACGGGTAAGAAATTCCATATCCACCACCTCCTCCGCTGCCTCCAGCAAGGACTGCTCTTCCCACTCTCCTGCAGCTCCCTCACCTAGCATAATAACTTCCTTCTCCTCAGCTTCCTCTACAGCCATCACCTCAGCATGTTCCTCCAAAACTTCCTTTGTCGCCTCTATACGGGCGCAAACCTCTTCCTCTTACACCTCCATATTTTCAGATTCTCACATGGCCTCCTGGCCAGATATCTCCTCCATCCTCCTCTCCATCTCTTTGGATCCTCTCTGCTAAGAGATGGTGTTGACTATAGTGATGTAGAACTCCCTTGCCACCTTGGGGTCTCCCTAAACCCGGACCTGGATGCCCTAGGCATTGAACTTGAGGTATTGGTGGAAAGAAGAGGGTACATGGTGGAAGGCGCTGATGAGGAGCCATCCGAATATTGCATTGTAGCTGCTAGGAGCGTCCACGATGAAGAACCTGCAGTTCTGGGACTGGCCCCCCAAGGTAACATGGAGCCCCACTCCTCCTTCCACCTCTTTCCTTTCTCCGGAGAATCCAAACAAAGGCACGTCCTAGGCCAACACCCTCCTAAACTCTGTTGGATCCCTAATTTGGATTTGGGCTAGGTTCACTATTAGGTTAATGACCCATCATGTATAACATAAGGTCAATTTGTTAGTTCTAAGGTTAGGACAGTCTAACTAGGTTAGACATCTTTGTTCCAGCCTTGAGAAGACTTAAGAGATCTAGACTTAAAAGAATTACAGTTTTAAGAGTTCAAAAAATCAGTTTGAAGTTCTTTGAACTCAGCTCGACGATCGTCGATCGCAGATCGATGAACTCAGAGTTTTCAACTCTGAGCTGAGCTTGATGAAATATGAGCTCAGGTCGACGATCTTCCTTCTTCTCTCAGTTTCTCTGGTTGACGAAAGTCCATCTTAGTTCGAAGAACTTGGAGGTCAGCTTTGGCAGTTTCTTACCAGAATATTTTTTCTCTGAGCCCAGCTCGATGAAGACGATTTCTCAGCTCGATGAACTTGGAATTCAGGTCGACGAAATCTGTCCTGAGGTCGACGATTTCTGTCAGTATCAGTTTTGGTCATTTCTCTGTCATTTTGATTTCAATTGGTATTATTCTAAGGCAGTAATTCTCTGATAATTAATGTTTATATTCTCAAGAATATAGTCGTTGCTTGACATCATTAATTATGGATTTCACAGAGTTAATTACTTGACTTATTTACTGGGACAGTTGAGGAAATGCATTCAAGACAAATTCTAGCTGTTTCAACTCCCAGATTCTCAGCAGTAAATTCAGGATATCTTTCAAAATTCAAATGCTGAAAATCCTCTCATAATATAAAAAGATCTTTTTCAAAAAAAAGAAGAACAATAGATCTTTATACAAAGAATTTTTACAGTCAACTGATACAAAGAATAATAATTGCCATCTACAGGAAATTGAAGAAAAACAACTCACACGGATCTTTAGTCTTCTTCAGTTTCTTCTTCAGGCTTCACAAGGACAACTAATCAACACCAGTCCAAGAAGTTTCTGAAGATCTTCATCAAGACCTACACCCTGTGCAAAGCTCTCATCTTCCTGAACCATTCAACATCTTAGGAGGAGCTTTGACAACAGTAGTCCACTAAGTCTTCTCAGCTATTTTTGAGAAAGAGAAGACCACATCACCTTTTTATTTCCCACTGTAAAAAGGTTTCCTAACTCCCTTCAAAAGTTATCACTTGGTTGTTAAGTCTTCTAATCAAAAGACTTAGATTGGTTTTTGGTCACCTGATCAAAAGTCTAAAGGGTTGTGAGATCTCCCTTGAAATAGATCTCTTGGTGACAAGGCACCTGAGCAAAAACCTGTTGGTCGCAGAGCACCTAATCAAAAACTTGTTAGTGGATTCCTGCCAGGGTGGTAGAAGAGTGGATGTACCCAGTTTTGGGGAACCACTATAATTTTCTTGTGTCATCTAGTTGTTCTTTTCTTTATTTCTGTTGTGCTGTGATTGTTTCTTTTTCTTCCTCTCTTTATATATATACTACTATCACTTTAATTTCACTATAAAAATTGATTAAGTTTTTAAAATACTCTATTCTCCCCCTCCCCCCACCCCTCTATAGTTAGTCAGATCTATCCCCTCACTTTCAATTAGTATCAGAGGGTGTGTTTGTTTGATTTCACAGGCTAATACCTGAATCAAATGTTCCTTGATAGATCTTAATAACTCTAGTGTCTCTCTTATATCATGTCACAGAATAAAGAATATTTAAGCACCAGGCCTCATGTCTGCAATCTGAATAAGTTTGCAATCTCGAAAGCAAGAATCAGATTATACATGAACTCTATTGATGAAGACATCTACAACTCCATTTTGACAGGTCCTCCAAGTCAAGAAGCTTCTACTTCAACAAGTGCAAATGCAGTTCCACTGCCTGAGTGGACTGATGCTCAAAAGAAGGCCAAAATTGCTGATGCAAATGCCATGAACATTCTAGCACAAAACATATAAGAAAATATATTTCAGAAGGTGGCTGAATGCACTTCAGCTAAAGCTATTTGGGACTCTCTAAACAAAATGGTTGCAGGATCAATTGATGAGAGAAAGGACAGGAGATCCTATCTCATCTCTCAATATGAGAATTTATAGAAGGATGAGTCTTAGTCAGTGGCTGACATGTACAACAGATTCAGATTGATTGTCAATGAGCTGAAAACACTGGATAAAAACATCTCACTGACTGATATAAATGACAAGATCCTTATGTGCTTCCCAAGCACATGGGACTCAAGGATCTGGCTAATCAAGGAGGACAGAAGCCTGAATGAAATATCCACTGAGTCTCTTCTAGGCAAGCTCAAATCTTATGAGCAACTGATAAAGTCAAGAGGAGCAGCTGAGCAGAAGACCTCCTCATCAGGAAGGGAAGAGCAAAACATTGCTTTCAAAGCATCTAAAGGACCAGAAGCTCCTCCAGCAAATGATGAGCTCATAAGCTTATTGTCCAATAGGTTCTACAAGATTGCCAGAAAAGATTTCAGAAGGAAGTCATCCAGACAAGATGACAGACCAAGATATGACAAAACTCCAACCAAGGAGATTGTCTGCTTTGGTTGCAGAAAACCTGGACACATTCTTGCTGAGTAACCAGAGAATCAGATGAAGGAGAAAAGAAGAGAAAAAGACTCCAGAAAGAAGTACAACAAGCCCTCCTCAAGCAAGCACAAGAGGAAGGAGAAAGGTTTTGTTGCCGAAACTTGGAGTGAAACAGAAGAAGAATCTTCATCTTCCAGCTCCAATGAAGATGAGGAAGAAGCTAAAGCAAAAGAAGTTTGCTTGATGGCTATCAATGCATCAAGCAGCTTTTCAGAAGCTGAAAATTCAGAGAATAAAGACTCTGAATCTGAAGAGGATCATGTAATATCCTCATTTGATTTTAATTTTGATCATTTCAAAACTGAATTTAAGCTATTATGTAATGATTTAATCAAATCTGAGAAGGAAATCAAACTTCTCAGAGATAGGCTAACTGAACATGAAAATCTATTATCTGAAAACACTGAACTAAAAGATAAACTAGTCATAGCTTCAGAAGAAATTATTTCTTTAAAAACTAAACTAAATGAGGCTAAGAAATTTGAAGAATCCCTTAATGGGAGAAGCATCAAATTGATGAACATCACAAGCACAGTAAATGCCAAGCTCAATGGCAAGCTGGGCTTAGGTACTTCATCAAACCAACCTCATTTAATTCAGAAAAATATTCTTTCTACACATATAAAATTTATATCTGAAAAGGGTAAGGAAAAAGTAGATGAAAACTATGAACCAACTTAATTGAAACAGAAACCAAAGAAAAAGAGAATGAATAAGAAAAACCTTAATAATAACAATGTTCAACAGATTTCGTTAAACTCAGATCGACGAAATGTGTACAGTTCGTCGAACTCAAGTCGACGAACTCCGAACGCAGAATTCTATTATAATTATTCTGTGAACTGCGATCGACGAAACCAATATGGTTCGTCAGCCGAGATTGACAATTTTGGGGCTCAGAGAATGAATATTTCCATTCTCTGAACGGAGTTCGACGAACTCATCCCTATTCGTCGAACTCAGATCGACGAACTTATCAGAATTCGTCGATCCCAGTTCAGCCTAACAGAAACTTTAATTATTACAGAACATTTAATCAACCAAAAGATTTTGTTAACCCATTTACCCAATGGATAATTCTACCTAGGAAATTTCACCCCCTAGGAAATAAGAACCAACCAGAATACTCTTATATCTCTAGTTTTAAATTTGAAAAGAATCAAGGACCTAAGGTTACCTGGGTAAAGAACACCTAACTTTTCATTTTGCAGGTTAAATACTATCCTACCACAGAGGAACAGTAGTACCTAGATAGTGGATGCTCAAAGCATATGATAGATAGCAAGGACAACTTAACAAACTACAAGTCCAAGCTTGGTCTAAAAGTGATATTTGGTGACTCCAACTGTGGACAAACTGAAGGCTATGGAATTGTCAAGATTGGAGCTGTCACTTTCAAGAAAGTAGCATATGCGAGTGGTCTAAAACATAACCTGATATCCATAAGACAATTATGTGATGAAGGTTATCAGGTACCATTTAACCATTTTTCTTGCATTATATCTTCTGTAGATAATAAAACTATCTTAACTGGACTTAGGCAAGGAAACATCTATGTAGTAAATTTCAAATCTACTAGGTCAGAAATCTATTTATTTAATCAAATTAGTAATAATAATGAACTTTGGCATAAAAGATTAGGACATGTAAATCTTTAAAATATTACTAAACTCTCAAGGGAAAACCTTGTTAGATGATTGCCTTCTTGTCCCTACAAAAAGGAAATCTTTTGCAGGGCTTTTCAATTAGGCAAGCAAACTAAAAATAGTTTTAAATCTATTAATAAGAGTGATTCACCCATGATTCTGTATTTGCTACACATGGATTTATTTGGACCCATTGCTATATAGAGCTTGGGAGGGGAATCTTATACCTTAGTCATTGTATATGACTTCTCTAGGTTCACTTGGGTGTTCTTCTTGAGAAATAAGTCAAATAACTTTAAAGTTCTTATAGACTTTCTTAAGAGCATAAAGATTGAGTATTCTACTCTAGTTGTATTGATCAGAAGTCATCAGGTACTGAGTTTGATTCTCTTCCTATGCAAGAATTCTGTGAGATGGAAGGTATCAGGCATTGCTTCTCTGCTCATAGAACTCCTCAACAAAATTGGGTAGTAGAAAGGAAAAAACAGAACCCTGATTGAAGCTGCAGGAACATTACTTGCAGATTCTCACATGCCCCTATCCTTTTGGGCAGAGGCTGTAAGCACAGCAAATTATGTCCTGAATAGAAGTTTGATACATAAACTTAAGGGCAAGACTTCCTATAAATTACTCAAAGGGAAGCAACCTAAAATAGACTATTTTAGAATCTTTGGTTATATTTGTTACATTCATAATAATAACAAGAAACATCTTAGAAAATTTGAAGCCAAAGATGCAATGAGAATTTTTCTTGAATATTCCCAAGTCAGTAAGGCTTATAGGGTATTTAATAAATCTACTTTGAAAATAGAAGAATTGTTCATATTTCTTTTGATGAAGCTAACATATATTACAGGGAGAAGGGTTCTTCTATCAAAGACTTATTGCAGGTACCCCAATTGTGTGAGAAATTGGATGATCTGAACCTCATCAATAAGGCTATATAACCTCCTTCTCCACATGTTGATGAAAAAAGTGAAGAAGATTTGAATGAAATGATTGCTGAACCTTCAACAACAAATTTAATTCCACATGAGGAATTATTTTCCAATGCTGTTGCTGAATCAACTCCTCCAACTGAACTTGTCATACTTAGATATCACCTTGTATCTCAATTGATTGGAGACATATCAGTTGGTGTGCAAATAAGGCATCAACTTAACCAAAATTTTATGCATGCTTGCTTCATATCTCAACTTGAGCCCCAATCCATAAAAGATGCAGAGCAAGATCCACACTGGATTATTACAATTCAAGAGAAGCTCACTCAGTTTGAGAGATGAAGAGTTTGGGACTTAGTTCCTAGACCCAAAGACTCACAAGTGATTGGAACTAAGTGGGTATTCAGAAATAAATTGGATGCACAAGGAGCCATCATCGAGAACAAAGCAAGGCTGGTGCACAATGATACAGACAGGAAGAAGGAATTGACTATGATCAAACCTTTGCACCTGTTGCAAGATTGGAAGCTATCAGAATCTTTCTTGCATATGCAGCTTACAAAAAGTTCAAGGTCTACCAAATGGATGTCAAGAGTGCCTTCTTGAATGGTGAACTCAAAGAGGAAGTATATGTTGAACAACCAACAGGTTTTATTTCTCCAACTCATCCATCTTTTGTTTTCAAATTGCATAAAGCTCTTTATGGTTTAAAGCAAGCTCCAAGAGCTTGGTATGAGACCCTAGCTAGATTTCTTTTAGAGCATAAGTTCACTAGGGACATTGTAGATAGGACTTTGTTAACTAGGCATCATGATAATAACATATTGTTAGTACAAATATATGTAGATGACATCATTTTTATCTCTACTGATTCCAAGCTATGCAAAAGGTTTTCTGATCTGATGCATTCTAAATTTGAAATGAGTAGCATGGGTGAGCTTTCTTACTTCCTTGGTCTCCAAGTGAAGCAATCTCCTGATGACATTTTCATCTCCCAATCCAAATATGCTAAGGAATTAGTTAAAAGATTTTGGATGACAGATGCCTCAACCAAGAAAACACTCATGGTTTCCAATGTTGTGATTGATTCTGATGAACATGGCAAGCCAGTTGATCAGAAAACATATGGGGCTATTATTGGGTCCTTATTATATCTCACAGCTAGTAGGCTAGACATAATGTTTGCTACATGTCTTTGTGCTAGGTTCCAAGTGAACCCTAAAAAATCTCACCTTATTTTCTTAAGAAGAATTTTGAGATATATAAAGGGTTGCCCACATCTAGGACTCTTTTATTCAACCGAGTCAGAATTTGAATTAACTGAATTCTCATATGCTGACTTTGCTGGATGTAGAGTTGACAGGAAAAGCACATCAGGAACATGCCAGTTCCTTGGTGATAGGCATGTGTCTTAGTTTTGTAAGAAATAAACATTTATGTCCACCTCAACTGCAGAAGCTGAATACCTTGCAGCTGGCAGTTGTTCACAAATATTGTGGATTCAAAACCAACTCCTAGGTTATGGATACAATATAAATAATTCAACTGTATTTTGTGATGGTACTAGTGCAATTTCCATTGCACAAAATCAAATACATCATAGTAGGACAAAGCATATAGAAATAAGGAATCATTTCATTAGAGATTGTGTGGACAAAAAGAAAATTAATCTTGTCTTTGTCTCTACTGATTTACAAAGAGCATACATCTTTACCAAACCTTTGGATGAGAAAAAACATCTGTTCTTTCTGAATCAGCTAGGTATGATCAATGGAGAAGCATTAATTTAATTTTCTGTCTGAGGTCGAAGAATTTGTCACAGTTCGTCGAACGGAGGTCGACGATCTGAGAATAGTTCTTGAGAAAATTCGTCGACCTGAGATCGACGAACTCTTTGTGTGAAGTTATTTTTGTCGAGCAGAGATCGACAATCTTGCTTCAGAAAATTTCTCGTCGACCTGAGAATGACGAAAAGTTTTCTCCTCTTCAAACTGAGATCGACGATATTATTTCTTCACGAAATTTTTCGTCGACCTGAGAACGAAGATTTTCTTTTATTTTTCGCAGAACGGAGTCTGGCGCTTCATATTCGGAAAACCTTATAACTAGGTTTTCTTCGAGCTCTATCCCACGCTTTCTGTTCTCTTGCACTTGATCTCTCTTTCTTTTTGCAGGAAAACACATGGCAATTTCGGCGATCTACTTTTCTGGTATGAAGTTTAACATCGGGTTCGACATCGATTTCGATTCCTTCCGTCACTCCGATCAAATCTTCATGGGCATTCTGCAGTTATTTGAGGATCAACAACTGAAGCGACTCATGACCATAAGGATCAAGTTAGCAACAATAGAGATAAGGGAGTGGGTTTATACATCATCTTTTCTAGATGCAGATACGATTACTGGCACCATTGCAGGAAATTAGGTTTCTCTAACCCCTGATGTTTTAACAGAGATTTTTGGTTTGATAAATGGAGATGAGGATATTGAGATAAATAGTTCTGAGTATGATAACATGTTGATCAAAATGGGTCATTCTGATGGAAACCCTAATAAACTATTGAAAAAGAACTTATCTGCTGAGTATAGGTTTCTTGCCGATGTTGTTGGAAAAGTCTGGCTGGGCAAACACACCGCCCATGACTATATAACCAGGCACCAGTTCTTAGTGATGTGTGCTCTGGTGAACAAGAAGGCAGTAACTGGAGAAAGTTACTTTTTGAGTTGATTTAAAAGAAGAACTCTAAGAAAGAGGTATGTTTTGGGATAATCTTAGGCATTTTCCTTCAGGCCAAGACATCTGAACTACTGGTCTCACAGACCATCTTCATTAATGCCTCCAAGAGGCTTACATCTGCCTTATTTAGTAGATGGGAGAGGACTATCACCAAGCCATCCAGGGCTCCATCATCTTCCAGGACTTCTGAGGACATTAGGACAATTATAGCTACTCCCCCACCTACAGAAGAAATTACTCCCTCCATCAGAATTCCTTCACCTCCTTCTCAACAAAAACCATCATCAACTCCCCTACAGCAACAATCCATTTCATCTCCAATCCACATACCAGAGGATTCTCAATCTACACCACCTCAGTCTCCTCTTCCACCTCATCTGGCTGCCATTCTATCAACATCTCCACAGCCTAACTTCAATCTGTTATCTCCTCCTCCACCATCTCCACATCAATCCCAAACTCAATCACCCATCCAGGACATCACCACTACATCAGTTCCAACCACAACAATTCCCTCTACCTAAATTCCATCCACATCTACTGCTACTCCT
This sequence comes from Platanthera zijinensis, assembly GCA_039513925.1. Lineage (NCBI taxonomy): Eukaryota > Viridiplantae > Streptophyta > Magnoliopsida > Asparagales > Orchidaceae > Platanthera > Platanthera zijinensis. Next base: position 92,634,386 of record CM077080.1, read on the forward strand.
TCTAACACTACCTCCACATTCCCTGAATTCCTTCAGACAGACTTCCCCAATGCTTTCTCTGTATGCTCCAATTGTTGACATCATTCCTCCTATACTCCCTCTGCTCCAGAACCTCTATATCTAAATTTCTCTGACATTGCAAAAGATCTTCTTAAATTCATCTCTCCTTCTCTAGAGCAATTAATAGCTACTGTTATTGCTCCTCTCTCTATCTCCATCAACTATCCCTCTCTTTTAGAATTTTTGCCCTCTCTACTGTCCCTTCTTTCTAGGGCCTTGCTTAAGGACCCTCTGAAATAAGGCAGGGGGAGATGTCCTATGAAGAAGTTCCAGTTCCTCCCCTAGCAGCAGCAGCAGTTCTAGTTCCTCTTCTAACAGAAGCAGCAGCAAATTCCCCTTATACAGACATTCCCACAGATATTATAGATATTATAGATGATTCTTATATGGATATAGCTTATGATATAGTTGAAGATATAAGCACTGCTGGTTATTTTACCATAAATCCCATAGTTGATTTGAATTCTTTACTAAATTCTTTCAACCCAGTTTACAGAAATGTTCTACCTAGTTTTGTTGTTGATTACTCTAAGGCCATTGTTTGTTTCATTGCTTCAATAAGTCCTGAAGTTGTAGATAAACTAAGGGCATGCCTTATAGCTCCTATGATTTTAGAAATGTCAGTTTGCAGTCCTCCTCCTCGCATGTGGGCTGAGTCCCCAATGCCTGATCTTGATGATATTATGTTTGCAGATATGGAAGAAGAAGAGAGCAATCAGATTATTTCTAAAAGTTTTACAGAGCCAGAAATTTTAGAATAGCCTCAGGCTGAGAAGTAGATCTCCAAAGAAACTCTAAATAAAATTGATGATTTATATGACAATCCTCCTGGATTATCTGATGATGATGATGAGGATTCTGATGACTCTGACCCTAAAAAGACAAAAATCTAAGAAGAGAAAGGTTTCTGCTAAGGCTGTTCCTAAGCCTAATCCCACTGCTGACACTTCTTACTATATTCTACATAATATCACTCCTTATCTAGATATGCCTCAATGGATGTGGTTATCTAAAAATAAGCAAAAGGAAAGGAAGAAAAGAAGAAGATATAGTTCTCCACCTATGCAGACCAGGAGAGGACATCCTCCTCCTCCTCCTCCTCCTACAGGTGCTTCAGAAAATGTTGCAAAAGCTCAGAAGCCAGATTCCAGCAGCTCTCAATCTCAAAGGAAAGCTTCCTACAAGTCTTCTACACCTGCTGGAAAGTACAATCAGTATAGACCTCCAAATTCTTACTATTCAGGCAAATCTCAACAGTCTCTCCCTCCAACAAAATTTCAACATCAATATATCATTTTCAGAAATTCTCAAAAATCTGCTCATGATGTTTCTAAATCTGATCTAGAGAGACGTCCCTCTCCAGTTTAAGAACCTGAGTAAGATCCAAACTTCAGAATGGCTAGATTTCAAGAATTGATTGGTTTGTCTCAAATGAACAAGGCAAGAGAAGAAGGATCAAATCCATCAAAGTTCACTACTATGTCAACCTTCAGGCAGAAAGAATTTGACAAATTTCAGGTAGACAGACATTTATTTGATCCAAATGTATATATGCAGGTACATCCAGAAGTTGTTGTTCCCAGAGCTTCTTCTGTGACAGTCCTTGGAGCTCAAGACATAAAAATATCTAATAAGGAAGCAGAAAATCCTCTCAGAATAATTGTGTTTGCTAAATCATCTTATGCTCCTCCCTTTAACAATTCTTGAACTTTTATTTCTCTATGATATATATGTGTATTACACTTAGCTATATCATATCTGCTGATTAGTTTAAAATTCTGTCAGATATTCATATTGCTTTGTGTTTTTATGCTTTTCTATTTTTGTTTAGTGACCTCACCCAAATAGGGGGAGATTTTTGGATCCCTAGTTTGATTTGGGCTAGGTTCACTATTAGGTTATTGAACCATCATGTATAGCCTAGGGTCAATTTGTTAGTTCTAAGGTTAGGACAGTCTGACTAGGTTAGACATCTTTGTTCCAGCCTTGAGAAGACTTCAGAGATCCAGACTTAGAAGAATTACAGTTTTAAGAGTTCAGAAAATCAGTTCGAAGTTCTTCAAACTCAGCTCGACAATCGTCGATCGCATATCGACGAACTCAGAGTTTTCAACTCTGAGCTGAGCTCGACGAAATATGAGCTCAGATCGACGATCTTCCTTCTTCTCTCAGTTTCTCTGGTCGACGAAAGTCCATCTCAGTTCGACGAACTTGGAGCTCAGCTTTAGCAGTTTCTTTCCAGAATATTTTTTCTCTGAGCCCAGCTCGACGAAGATAATTTCTCAGCTCGATGAACTTGGAGTTCAGGTCGACAAAATCTGTCCTGAGGTCGACGATTTCTATAAGTATCAGTTTTGGCGATTTCACTGTAATTTTGATTTCAATTGGTATTATTCTAAGGCAGTAATTCTCTGATAATTAATTCTTATATTCTCAAGAATATAGTCGTTGTTTGGCATCATTAATTATGGATTTCATAGAGTTAATTACTTTACTTTTTTACTGGGATAGTTGAGAAAATGCATTCAAGACAAATTCTAGCTGTTTTAACTCCCAGATTCTCAACAGTAAATTCAAGATATCTTTCAAAATTCAAATGTTTAAAATCCTCTCAGAATATAAAAAGATCTTTTTCAAAAAGAAGAAGAACAAGAGATCTTTATACAAAGAATTTTTACAGTCATCTGATACAGAGAATAGTAATTATCATCTATAGGAAATTGAAGAAGAACAACTCACACAGATCTTTAGTCTTCTTCAGTTTCTGCTTCAGGCTTCACGAGGACAACTAATCAACACCAGTCCAAGAAGTTTCTGAAGATCTTCATCAATACCTACACCCTATGCAAAGCTCTCATCTTCCTGAACCATTCAACATCGCAGCGGGAGCTTTGACAACAACAGTCCACTAAGTCTTCTCAGCTGTTTTTGAGAAAGAGAAGACTACATCACCTTTTCATTTCCCACTGTAAAAAGGGTTCCTAACTCCCTTCAAAAGTACTCACTTGGTTGTTAAGTCTCATGATCAAAAGACTTAGATTAGTTTTTGGGCACCTGATCAAAAGACTAAAGGGTTGTGAGATCTCCCTTGAAATAGATCTTATGGTGACAGGGCACCTGAGCAAAAAATTGTTGGTGGCAGGGCACTTGATCAAAAACTTGTTAGTAGATTCCTACCAAAATGGTAGAAGAGTGGATGTACCAAGTTTTGGGGAACCAGTATAATCTTCTTGTGTCGTCTGGTTGTTCTTTTGTTTATTTCTACTGTGCTGTGATAGTTTCTTTTTCTTCCTCTCTTTATATATATACTACTATCACTTATTTTAATTCCGCTATAAAAACTGATTAAGTTTTTAAAATACTCTATTCACCCCCCTCTAGAGTTAGTCAGATCTATCCCCTCACTTTCAGACTCCACTTTATTGCGTCAAACACCTTCTTAAAAACGATGTTGATAGAGCTCCAATTATCAATAAGGATCCGGGAGACGGTAAAATTTTTGACAGCGGTTTGAATTACCAGCGCATCGCAAAACAGATCCTCATGATCAGGTGTGTCCTTTCGAGAGAAGGTAATCTTCTCATCTGGGGGTGGGGTTAGGGACATGAAAGCGACGCTCCGGTGATACATTGTGTGGAGACTTGCCTTGCAGGCTGCCTCGACTCCCACCCACCTATGGATCACCCCAATCCCTCCTCGGTCTCCTACATCGGTCTGGTCTTCACATCTATCCTCCTCTGCTCTGGGCAGGACATCCTCTATCCGCACCTCCTAGAGGTGATGTTGCTGCTTCTGGGTCTACTCCCTGGATCCCCTTAGTTCTAAGAACTCCAAGCAGGTGGCTGTCACGTGGCCCACCTCCTGATCAGAATCACAATAAGGTAGTTCTGCCCTGTTTTCCTGCCTCCTCCTCTGGGGGGCCTCTCCTCCTCCTCCTTAGGGCTATGGCCATAGCCTGGTGCTGCTCGGGGAGAGGAGGTCTCTGGCCTTGCCTCCATCCCGGAGGGTTGAACTAGTCTGGCCCTCCTTGGTAGTTGTCCCCTCCATGGAAACCTCTCCTCTGGCCCGGATCGTGCCATTCCTGCTGCCTCCAGCCTAGACGATTATTAGACTCCTAGCGGCCCCATATCGGTTGGTGTTGTTGTTGTTGCGGCTCCCGCTGCCTAGGCTCTGCCCTCCTTACCTCCTGATTCTTGCCACCTCTCGGCTCTCTCTCCTCCTCCGCAACCCACTTGGCTAGCTTCCTGGAAAATTTCGGGTTCGACGCTTCTCCCTCGACTTCCCTCACTGCCCTCTCCATCAACTCCTTGAAAGATAGTGGAGGCACCCACTTCAACTCCATCCTGAAGAAACCCTGCTGCAGTCCCAGGGTGAAGCCACCATGAGGGTGTGTCCGGGCATCTCCTAGACTTAGAGGATCTCCTTCTGGAACTTGTCCACATAGCTTCCCAACGTCTCATCCACCCTTGCTTGATGAGAAACAGTGACTCTAACTCCTTCTTCCTCTTCTTCGAAGTGGTGAACCTCAGCAGAAACCCCCGATGTAGGTCCGCAAAGTAGTAAAGGGAGCTGGCAGGGAGCTGATGGAACCAATCCCTCGCCTTCTCCTTGAGAGTTATGGCGAAGAGCCGACACTTAAAGGCATCCGACATCTCCCTGATCGAGACCACATCCTTGAACCACTGGATGTGCTAGACCGGATCATCCTTTCTGGTGTAGTAAGACATATCGGGCTCGCAGAACACCTCCAGGACTGGAGCGGAAATGAATAGCTCGCTGAATGGACATCCTTCCCCTATCTGGTGAGCTAGATGATCTCGCGTCTCCGCCTAACTGGTCCTGCACGCACTTGCCGAGCTTGGGAACAGGGCTTGCCCTAGGATATCTCACTCACTACCTTCCGCCACAACTTCTTTCCTAGGTCTCCTGATGGTGGCATTCTCGCCCAGAGTTGGGGCAGCGACCAATGGGATGGTGGGTGTCGAGCACTCGCCGCGAGCCCTGACCGCGAACATGATGAGGTTCTGGACTTCCTGCTTGAAGTCATCGAACATTCCAAGGGTCTCGAGGGGGGAGGGGGAGGTGGAGAGTCTGCCTGGTCAGATCCTTATCCTTTACCTCCAGTCATTGAACTTACTTGAGGATTTTCTATGTTGGTCACTTTCCACGCTCATCGCACCAAAATGTTGAAACCGGAAACCGGGTTATGTGGAGTTCGGACCCTTAAAAAGGGGTGACCGCACACTTACTTCTCCTAGTAAGCTTGATTGACTGAGAACTTAGGACTTGAGGTTGACTTAAGACTCCAGCATGGAGGTCCCACCACACACCTGGAAGATCTTAGAACGCTTCCCCTCCTTAACCAGTGCTAAGCTAAGGGTACCTTAGAAAGCGCAAGGGGATCAGAGAATGAGAAAATTAGAAAGTGTGCCTTCAGAGGTACACTTTTGGGTCTATTTATAGATTTCTGAAAATGTTCTGCCAACAGCTCAATTCCGCTATTCTGAACAGATATACGCAGCCCAAATCAGTCTGCCAACATCGCAACTCCGTTATTTGGATGGGACTGGCAGACCAGCGGGGTGGAATGGTAAAAACATCACTGGGCGAGTGGTCCCAGAATTAACACTTGCTTGGGGGTGGCGAGTGCCTGATGAGACTGGCACTCGCCACCTCCACAGGGCCCAGGGCGAGTGTGGATCTGACCGTCCCCCTCTCCTGTTATCTACCGAAGGCTAGGTGCGCGTGTGAGCCCGTTGTTCCAATCGTCCCACATCTGATCTAACCTATCCCGGGCGAGTCGGGGAGCCCTCAAGGAACTTGCCTCCATGCAGACTCGCCCGAGGCTTGGACCGCATGATTTGGCTGGTCTGGCTCCTGTCGATCCTACTCGCTTGATACGGGGTTGTACCTCTGTCCCGGCCACTGCCAGTAAGGGGGAAACATCCATGTCCCGGCCGGCGCCAACAAGGAGAAGCTTCTCTCTCCCTTACCGACCCCCCTCTTCTCTTGGCCGACCAAGAGGGATAAGGGTTGGGCTTACACTTGTTAGAGGAGGCCGTTTGGTGGTGTTGGTGGAGAACATCTAGGGTTGTTTAGCTAGGGATTGCGGCAAAGTGTTCAATTTGGAACTAGGACCTATGTGTGGAAACCAAATTCGTGACGACCAAGCTATGGTTTTGAAACGTGTGTCAAGGGTAACGACTTTTCTTCTTGGGCAAGTGAAGCCCTTAATTTTTGCATGTTTGCATGGAAGCCCCTCCCCATCGATGGGTGGGGGAAGGGTGCTCTCTGACGGGTCGATGTGTACATCCCTGATATTTAATTGCATTTAGTACCCGTAAGCGCGAGAATGGTTTTATGCATGCTGTGTGAAACCCATCAGGACATGTGGTCTTGATTGGTGATGTTTTTTGGGTTCTTGGAGAAGACTCTGTGGAAGTTGAATGTTTCGAAATGGGGGTCTGCCCGGAGCGACAGTTAGTAATAGAGGTGTGCTCCAGGAAACACCCTAATATTTTCATAAGATCGATGTATCGTTAGCATTAGCTCCCGGGGAGCTTTTGTTGTGCTGTGTGCATAACCGGTCTCTCGGAGACCGTATGCTAGCATGTTGAGTTGCACGCCTAACTTTGGTGGCCACGAGTGCCAAACTTGGAACATAACGTGTGTTATGTCATGTACGGGAAAGGGGATGTTGACCCGCATCGTTGTCGTTAATTGCCACGATGATTTGAACAATGGGAAAGAGCTGAACTGTACCCGCTATATATCGTTCAATTAAATAGACCTAAAGTACGTGTCAATTGCCGTTTGCATAGGGGTGAGTCGAGGCTACAGGCCTGGCTAGTAATGCTCAAGCGGAACCATCCAGTCCGGGACTGAGAATGATGGTGGACTAGCAGAGTTCACCTTTGTGGTACTTTATGCACTATTGTATGTCTGTGATGGCAAAAAGTGGGACTCGGGGAAACCCGCTACACCATTAATGTTCCCTGAGTGCACGAGATGTTTGGCTGGTTGTGCCAACGTCTGTGTTGTATGGTGCTTAAGTTGCACATTTATATTAAATATATAAACATGATAATTGCTTGTAGGGAAGAAGCACCACCACCCTGAGAAAGGGGTGAAGTTATTATAATTTGGTCAGCTCAAGCTGACTGTTGCCTTGTTTGCCACCGCTTGTTGGAATGTTTTGCGTGCAGGTGCTGCGGAGCCAAGCGGGAAGTAGCGGGCTGAAGCCCTTTTGTTGAGCTGGCCCTTGAAGGCCCAAGTGTTATGTTTAGTATTTTTCATGTGTTGCCGGCCTGCGTGCCGAAGTATGGAATCCACTTTTGTTTTGGAGAAAAATTATTGATGTAATGCCTTAAAGCCAAAGATATGTGGTGTATATCTTTTCATTCCTGGTGTTATGGTTAGTGGACATTCCTATTTTGGGTTTTTAGTTTTATAACTCTTAAATGCTTCTGTTAGAATGCAACTCTGTGTTAGGGTGCGTTTTCAAAATAAAAAAAATTTATGGTTTCATTTCGTAACCCTTTAGTCTGTTTGTGTAATATGGCGTGGGGCCCCGACCGGATTTTCTGTTATATTATTCGTGACGGATGAGGGTGTTACATATTGAGGGCAATATTCCCAACACTTGGGAATGCTATCATTCAATTGCTCGATTGATAGACTTTGTTTTCCCTAGTATGCAGGCTTATAATATTAATTCCGTAGTAGTAGAATATATGGAGGGAAGGGCCCTAATTACTCTGTTTAATGAAGACGTCGCCAGGCTGAATGAAAAATGCCTCCATTTGTTCCCTGAGGATATTACAACTTATTACTAATTCGACTCTGCTCTAAAGACAACCACAACTTATACCTCCAGAATTTTTAAACTCTATTAATCCTAGAAATCTTCCTCCGCACAAGCTTTCATTAAAGCTTGGTTATCCTATTATGCTTCTTTGAAATATAGATGCACAAATTGAATTATGCAAGACATGAGGCTGATAAGTCATAGATTTGGGAGAAATGTAATCGAGACAACTATATTGGTGGGACAGTTCAAGGGACATAAGGTGTTCATTCCATGCATACCACTTAAGTGTGCAGGCGATTACAATATGTCGTTTGAATTGACAAGAAAGCAATTTCCGATCAGACTAAGCTTTGCCTTAACAATAAACAAGTCTCAAGCCCAAACAAATGAAAATGTCGAGATATATCTTCCGAATCACATATTTGGTCATGACCAACTGTACGTTACACATTCAAGGGGTGTTTCAGCTCAATGCACAAGAATACTGGCAAAGAATTACACGGTTAATGGTCATGACGGCGTACACATGAAGAACGTGGTCTTTAAGGAAATTTTTGGGCGGATTGCACCAATGAATACAAGCAATTTAATATGATACATAGCGCCGAAATACACATCTAACTACAACTGTACGTTTACCAAACTACATTTTCATACATACCTCCTTTTCCAAATACAGTGTCTTTTTTAATACTCTAAAATGTAATGCTGATACAAATGCTCTTATTTAGTATTGCATGTTAAATATTTCCTTTACCAAAAAAATATAATTTGATTCTCAGGTCTGCCGGTCTCAAAAGGTAAAAAATTCAATACCACTATTACTACTGACAACGATTATGATGATTACAACGAAATTTGCAAAGTACAGCCAGGTGATCTGATGTTTCGTGTAAAGAAGTTAAAGATTTTAGGCTTCATATACCGGCAGTTCCAAAGGGCATAAGTGCGGTAGAAGAGTGGAATTTTGTTTACAATATGATTAGGAAGTAACGACTAACAAAAATCATATACCACGGTCCGAATATCGTTGATTTGACGCGTTCGATTCTGTTATTTATTTGTTTTTTTATCTACATCTTTGGTCGAAATTGGATCTCCCAAGCCCACTAAATGAACATTGATGCTTCTTTACTCATGAAGTTGCTTAAAACCTACAACATAAGGGTTTGGATTGCTAGATATAAGGCGATTTAGCTGCGCTCTTCTTCAGAAAGGCACCACCGTAGGTATAGCGGCATTTTAAATGCGCCCTTCTTATGGAAGATGGTCTTCTCCAAATCTGTATGCTATGAATCACTTCACACAAGTGTAGTTATAAGAATTTTTTGTGCATTATTTAGTTTTTTTAGACTAAATTTTACATGAAATCTGAAAGCTATGTTGTTGTTATGAGATGGGCAATCCAAATTTGAGATGTTTTTTTATTATTGCTGTGAATTCAGTCTCATCTTGTCGTCTCCCAAATGTTTTTGTCTGCCGAACGTTGCTCATTTTGTCTAACTCTCTCAGTTGTCTGGGGCAAACTAACCCTTCTTCCAAGTTTCTATTTTTTATAAGTTTTTAGTGCATTTCAATGGAGTTAGAATTTCCATGTTTTTGTTAGGAATTTTCTAATTACAATTTTGTTATTTCAAAAAATTACATTTTACAAACTAAAGTCTGTTTTAATGTTCGTGGTTCTTAGATTTTCTTGGGAACTTGCAGTCTCACAGCAAGTTGTTGCAAGCTCGCTGCAAGAGATCATAACTCTTTCACAGTTTCTGCCAACAATTTATTAATCTCCTTAGATGGGTTCTTATCGATTCCTGAATTCACCGTCAAACCTCTATCACAGGTTTCTCACTTATTCTAACCATGCATTGAAATGAGCAGTGCTGATTTTGTGTGAATGAATTTTATGTTTTCCATGAAATCATTCATCTGGATGTCGTCCAGTTGTTTCCCATTCTCTTAATACAGACTTTACACTCCATATAAAAAAGATTTACATACATGTCTACAGATTTGGAGGAGTAGTAGCACTTCAGTTTTTTCTTCTCTCATGTATCTTCCAAACTTTTTAATATTCCTGTTTTTTGATCGAAAATAAGTTTTGCTCGAATGAGGGCACAGTCCGCATGAATGCGGACGCACCCAGCTCGAATGTGAGTGCCACCCGCTCGAATGCGGGCGTCCGCTCGAATGCGGGTGCAGCCCGCTCGAATTCACCGTAAAATTGAATATATATACCATTAGTTCTTAAGAGTAGTGTTTTTATATGGATGAGTAGAGTTAATTTGTCGTGCATTGCGGTCATTTTTTCTACCTCTCTGTATTTTCTCTCTTTCTGGCAATGATCTGTCTACTATTGCATGGACATTCATGGTGAAGATCTTCTATTTTTTTAAAAAAATTGCTGGTTCCTTGATTCAATTGTAATTGTGCATTTAACTGCGCACTATAGTTCACTCCGGTGCATTTGAATGTAACTTTAATTTCCATATTTATTCATGTTATAATATTTTTTTCTCAATTTTCCATTTCTGTATTATTTTTGGAGATGTTGGAGTTGTAAGTTAATTCATAAGTTCTGTAATTCAACATGTTCTACTGGTTGGAGATGATTTAGATTCCGTTTGGAGGAACTTATTTTCACCGGTCAAGCGGTTACGACCGCATGAACCGGACCTTAATTCGTAACCGTTTGACCGGTGAAAATAAGTCCCCCCAAGCGGAGCCTTAATTGTCTATACCGGAGCACGGTGAAAGCATCTATGCCTGAAAGAAACACATTATTTGCATCTAGCTATTCATAATTACAACTCCGCCCTCTTCTTAGCTTCTGCATCTACTTATACAGCTCTTTAATGTTCTACGGCTTGGGAATATTCTAACATGCTTCAGTCTGCAGCCATTCGATGCTATTGGTTTGGGATATTCCAGCTTATACAACCACAATCATTTGTACAATCCTCATTTAACTTAATAAGTTTTTATGTAGCTTGGAGCTACTAATTTTAAGCATAGGCTTTGTTATCCATCACTCTTCAGGCATTTGCTGAAATCAGTTTTGTTGGGGATGAATCCCATTTTATAGGAAATAAGGGGTGCACATAGCCACACCCCCATGATCTTCACCCAAAAAGAGTGGGATCATGGGTTTGACCGCGCACGCGATCACCACATCCGATCCCCCGCACGCCGATCCCACTCCGCGTGATGAGGAAACCACCACACCTCGCCGGCGGCGGCCGGCCGGCCTCCTCCCCAGACGTTGGCCGCCCGCCCCCATTCATGCGGCCGAAGGGGGAGGCCGCCCGAGCCTCCCCCTCCTCAGCCTCCCCCTCGCTCGGCCACCAGTGTGGACAGGGGGGGGGGGGGGGGCGACTGGGCCGCCCCCTCCTTGACCGTCGGTGACCAAAGGGCCGGCCGCCCCCTCGCCCGGCGGCCCGTGCGGCAAAGGGGGGAGGCCGACCGCCCCCCCCCCCCGCCATGGCCGTCGGTGGCCAATGGGGCGGCCAGCCGGCCGCCCCCTCGCCCGGCCGCCCGTGCTGCAAAAGGGGGAGGCCGGCCGGGCCACTCCCCCCCCCTGCCATGGCTGTCGGTGGCCAAGGGGGCGGCCAGCCGGCCGCCCCCTCGCCCGGCCGCCCGTGCGGCAAAGGGGGGAGGCTGACCGCCCCCCCCCCCCCCCCCCCCCCCCCCCCCCCCCGTCATGGCCGTCGGTGGCCAAGGGGGCGGCCAGCTGGCCGCCCCCTCGCCCGGCCGCCCGTGCGGCCAAGGGGGACGGTCGACCAGGCCGCCCCCCTCCTTGTCCGCTGATGGCCAAACGGACGGAAGCCCCGGCAGGCCCCTCGCCTTGGCCACCGGTGGCCAAGGGGGCGGCCGCCCCCACCCTCGGCCGTCGGCGTGCGGGCAAGGAGAGCAGCTGCTTCTCCCCGGCCGCCTTCGGCGACCCTCCCTTGCCGGCGAACTTGGCGCCAAGTTCGCCGGGCGCCCGTGGAGGCCTGCTCCCGCCGTCCGATTAGTGGGGAGCGTTGATGAGTCCCATTTATATACTTATTTTTGGACTCATCTGGGCTAGTTTTCTCATTGATGCACTACACTTTAGAGCCATAATTGTTCATATTTGTTATTATGCCCTTTCCATGTTAAGGTGCACTTTTGACCCGTTTTCTGTGTGATTTCATAGTTATATTTCTTTTGCCCTACTTGGTGTTTTTTCTGTGTATGGAGATTGTGGTATGCCCGTTTCGGTGGCTCGTCTGTATTCGCTGTAGGTACAAAGGTCGTGTGCGTGTTCCGGGATTGTTTGGAAATGTTTTCATCTTAAGGGCCACTGATCGTGTGCTTTTACACGCGCACGGTCAGTGGACTCCTTAGCGCACGACCACTGGTCGTGCGCGATCTGTTCATCGAATTCCCAAACAATCCAGGAACATTACGCACGATCATTGGACCTATAGCGCACGACCACTGGTCGTGAGCCACTGATCGTGCGCACTACTCTCCATTTTTCCAAGTTCTGTCTAGGGCATTCGCACGAGCATTGGACATATTGTGCACGACCACCGATCGTGCGCCACTGCTCATGCGCGCTTATTCCTTTTTCTGGAGTTTTGTCTGGGACATTCGCACGACCATTAGACATAGTGCGCACAACCACTACTCGTGCGCATTATCCCAGTTCTTCTTGATTTCTGCCATTGCTCATCGCACAATCACAGGACTCAGTGCGCACGAATACTGGTCGTGCGCCACTGATCGTGTGCATTGTTATTTCTGCAATCTATAAATTCGCAGGTTCCGCCCTAATTCCGGACGACCCGACAATTTTCCGCCGTTTTCGTCTCCGAGGAGGGATTTCGTCACTCTCCTTCATCTTCCACCGTAGGGAGGTGCTCCGAGAAAGCTTTCACCGCCAAATCCAAGTCGGAGCTTCCTCTCGGCCTCCTTCATCCTTGAGCTTCAATAAGGGTTTGACCAAGCTTTCACCATCAAGCTAGGAGGAGTTTGTATCGTCCTCCACCGGATCGTGACACAAAGAAGACGGGTCCATTGAGAGTTAGTGATAGCCTCCTCTACCCCGGATGTAGTTGAGGACCGAGCTTGGATGTGGACTGACAACCCGATGATTCCTTCCGTGAATCCTCAGCAAGACTTTGGATCTGGTCGATTTCGCATTTTCTTTTTCTCTTCTTGTTGATAGTGTAGTTGGTCTCTTGTATTTTATGAAGTATGCTAAATTTGATATATGTTTGTATACAATCATGTCTGTGATTTTATATTCTCGTTATTTGTTTGAGGTGCACCATTATCCATCCTCCACCACATAGTGCCGCACAAGTAATTGCAAGTGGCGTGCGTAGCGAAGAGGTGCTCACGACCCTCATCCCGCCGTTCTCACCACCTCATCCGCAAGCCTACTCGTCCATCCGCCTAGCGATTCGGTGCATAGCGGCCCGTGTAGTTTTCCATCCGCCTGGCGAAGCATTGCATAACGACATTGCATAGGAGTTGTTGATAGTGTTTTACTTTCTTTTTCCGCAACAATCAAAACCCCCTTCATAAACACCGACCTAAGGAATTCAATCTCAAGTCCTCCTCAAAATTAACTCCACCTTACTGTGTTCCTTGAGAGATCGATACTTGGGAAAATTCGTCCATTTTATATTACTTGTGCGACCGGTACACTTGTCGTAGACCGCATCAAGCGTCGTCGGTCGTTCGATCCGCGCGTAACCACCCATTAATCACCAGGTTAGTAGGGGGAATTTAATTAGATTTTATTATTTTATTACTGGCGATCTCCAAATAGCAAGATACGCGTATCTAAAACTTTAGTAAAAACATTTATGATGGTGAAAGAAAAGGGATAGATACTACTCTAGAGGGGGGGTGAATAGAGTAATCAAAAATTGCACTAGCAAAGTTGACTGTCTACTCAACTCCCTTGGAGTTAATTGCAGAATGAAGGTTATAGATATTTGAGATGAAACCCTAAAGCCTAACACAAGTGTTGTGCACAAAAGGCAGCCAACTGTAATTACAGTTAAGGCTTGGAATCCTAAGCAGCAACTAGCAAACCTAGTTAAAATCTAATCACAGCCAATCAGCACAGAGAATTAATTAAACAATCCAGACGACACAAGGAATTTATAGTGGTTCCCCAAAAAACTTGGGTACGTCCACTCTTCTACCAATAAGGTAGGAATCCACTCAGGTTTTTGATCAGGTGCCCTGCCACCAACAAGATCTGCTTCAGGTAGATCCAGAAACCCTTTAGACTTTTGATCAGCTGTCTAAAAACCAACACAGGTTTTTGATCAGGTGCCCTGCCACCAAGGTATACTTTTGAAGGGAGTAATAACCCTTTACAGGAGGGGAAAAGGAGGTTAAGATGTCTTCTCTATTTTACAATAGATTAGAGAAGCACAAGAACTTGCACTGAGCTAGAAAGCTCTAAAGAGTCAAGGCTCCCCCTGGCTAAAAGAACGTCCAGGTGAAGTCTTGCTTCAGTGCAGAAAACACTTCAGAAAATACTGAAGGAAAAAGCTACAAGAAGATAAATAATATGAAATAAAATTTTTTCTTCAGGCAGCTATCTTCTTCTTCTTCTTCTTCTTCAAAAAGCTGTGAGTGAAAATCTTCTTGTAAGCAGGAGAACTCAGGTTGAAGAAAAGTGAAGAGCTAAAACTTCTTCTCAGTTGAATATGAACGAGCTGAGAGCAGTTGTAAACTGTAAGTTGTAAGCTTGAATGCTGCTGCTAGCTTTTTTGTATATCGGAACTAGTTGATTTCTTTCTCCAAAGAATTCTTTATATAACAGCAGCAGCAACGACTCTTATTTGAGTTTGAATCTTGTCTTCTACTGAAATCTACAAGCTGGGCTGCAAAAAGCATAAAGCAAAACAAATACTGCTGACAGATATCCTATAAGAGGATAAAACTTTCTAAGAATCTGCAAATAACTCTGATGAAATAATACTAGAGAAAGTTACATCAGAAAAGACTCTTTACGGCCAAGGAAGACTTTTTGAGTCTAACGGCTATAAAGGACAGCATGACAGATAAAGCAGAAATCATATCTCAGCTAATAAGACAAACAACTTTGTCAGAAAAAGATTAGCTCATGCATAAGGAATGGAGCAGATATTGCATGGAAATAATATCATAAATTTATTCAAACAATCTTTTATAAAATGTGCCAAAATAAATATGAAATAAATCACATCATAGAAGACGACAAAATTACTCAAGACATACAGTAAAACGTCGAACGACCCTCGGAGATCGTTGACCGAAGCACAGAGATCGTCGACCTATCAGACAGATAGTCAAACGATCCAGATAGTCGAACTATCAAAGAAGATAGTCGAACTACCTCAACAGATAGTCGAACTATCAGGACAGATAGTTGAGCTATCAGATAGTTGATCTATTAGGACAGATAGTCGAACTACCAAAGCAAAACAGATAGTCGACCTATCAAACAGATAGTCGAACTATCACAGAAAACAGATAGTCGACCTATCAACAGATAGTCGAGCTATCAGAGAAAACAGATAGTCGACCTATCAACAGATAGTCGAACTATCAAAGAAAAACAGATAGTCGACCTATCAACAGATAGTCGAACTATCAGATAGTTGAACTATCAGATAGTTGAACTATCCAAGCAGATAGTTGAACTATCAAGAAGAGCAGATAGTCGACCTATCAATAGATAGTCGAACTATCAAGGAGAACAGATATTCGACCTATCAAACAAATAGTCGAACTATCAGATAGTTGAACTATCCAAGCAGATAGTTGAACTATCAAGAAGAGCAGATAGTCGACCTATCAATAGATAGTCGAACTATCAAGGAAAACAGATAGTCGACCTATCAACAGATAGTCGAACTATCAAAGAGAACAGATAGTCGACCTATCAAGCAGATAGTCGAGCTATCAGGAAGACGATCGTCGATCGGCTGATCGACGATAGTCGAGCGACGTTCGACTATAGTCGAACCAGAAATTACTTAGCCAGATTTTCATCTGGACAGGTAATTCTACACAACTAGAGAATCTATCCTATCAACTAACCTTTGACCATAGATAAATCTTGGGTCAAGAGACTAAAAGAGAAGACTGAACTCAAATCAAAACCTATGGTACCAACAATCTCCCCCTATTTGAGTTAAGTCTCACAACAATTAAAACACACAAAACTAATTACTGAAAGTAAATAAAATGCATGAAAAGAAATAACTAAGCAGATAACATCAATCAAACAGATAAGCAATTAACTGTCAATCAAAGAAATTTTAAGATGCTTCAGAGTTAGGTTTAGGATCAGAAGAACTAGGAATGAAAGAAATCTTTCTAGAGGGATCTAGAGCTTCTTTTCTTGACAACTTCAGGTCTTGTTCTCCAATAATTTTCAATTCTGTTGCTCTTGGGACAACTGCCTCAGGATGTTTTTCCATGTACTTTGAAGGATCAAATACTTCAGGTCTAACCTGGAATTTATCGAGCTCCTTCATTCTGAATTTTGACATCGTGGTCAATCCTACAGTGTCTTTCCCTTCTGCTTTAGCTTTCTTAATTTGAGCTGCTCCAAAAAGTTCAAGAAAACGAGCCATCCTAAAATTAGGATCAAGCTCTGGGCTTTCGTAAACATTCTCAGAAGATGTATCAACTGGTTCTTTATCCTGAATAACTAGATAAGAAGGAGGAGCAGACTTAGCAAATATCTTGCTAGATTTTTCAAATAAAATAAATCGCTTACCTTTTGAAACAGCCTTCACAGTATGATCTGGCTTTGGAGAGGTTGAGCTCTTGAGTTCTTTAGAATGAGGAGGAGAGAAAGTTGGTCTTTGATACACCACCTCCTTTACTTGTTCCATAACAACAGCATCAGGTCTTTGATAGCCAGATTGAGTTTTACCTTGATATCCTTGAAAGCTTCTCCTTTGTGAAGACTGAGATGGATTGAACCTTTCAGACTGAGCAGCAGGGTTTGCAGATAAGTTTCCTGAGACTCCTGCACTGGGAGGTGGAGGAGGAGGATCTCTAGGAGTCCATCTTGGGACAGGACTGTCATACCTCTTTAACTTTTTGCTTTGCTTCTGCTGATTTTTAGAAAAAGCCATCCAGTGCTGGAAATCTTTTGATTTAGGATCAATTCCTTTCAGGATATAGTAAGGAGTATCATTATCTGGATTTGGAGGAGGAGGAGCCACAACTTTCCTTTTCTTTTTAGCAGATCTTTTTCTTTTTGACTCATCAGATTCATCAGAATCAATATCATCCTCAGAATTTGAAGAAACAGGAAGATCATATGGATCAATTGCTTCTTGCATAGCTCTTTCCTTTTCCTTTAGAGCAGCTTTTTCTAATTCTTCTTCCATGGCATCCTGTGCCAGGAGAGTATCTAAATCCAATTCAGGGGAATCATCCCATACAATAGACTTTTCAATTTGAGCATCTGCAGCCTTTTCTTGTTGATCAGAAACTGTCATGGGGACCAGTTCTGCTTGCACTGCTAGCTGAGCAACCTCAGAAAATTGAACACCTGGTTCTGGTTCAGATTGAGCTTCTGTAGCTGGTAGGTGATCAGGCTCTTGAACATCTAAAACTTCTTCCATTTTATCTGTAGTATTATGAATAAAATTTTGCTAAATGACATATAATCATCCCTTCCAGGTATTCCCATACAAGCACATCAGTTATCAAGTCTAAAAAGTAAGTAAAAGGGATACCTTCAGAATTGTCCTTTGCGTGTCCTAACTCCCATAATTCATCTAGAAAGGAAGTGATAACTCCTTCTAGGTACAGGGCGACTAGGGGAGTAGAACATTCTTCCAGGCACATTTTGACAATGAATTCAGATTTCAATAAGGCATCAGAAATTTCTTTTTCAGACAAACTTTGAGGAGGAGCTGATTCTTCTAATGCTTTCTCTGTCACTGCAGGAGGATCTGCTGGAGGGGAGGCCAAAGGCAGCTCAGAGACATCTTCATTAAGCATCTCCCCCTGCCTGATTTCAGTAGATACTGAAACCAGACCCCTAGAGGAAGAGGGCTCAGCAGACTTTGAGAGTGCCCGGATGGCAGCAGTCAAAGAGGAGATGGAGGAAGCAAGGGGAGCAATTGCCTCTTCAATCATGATTTTGATTGAGGGGGTAATTAACTCCAGGATGCTAGAGATGAATGCTGGAGTGATTTCAAAAGATGATGATGATGGAATCTTAGTGGATGGATGATCAGCAGGGATGGTGTATTCTTGATGATCTGGAGAGTGAACTGGAGAGTGAACTGGAGATGGAGAGTGAGCTGGAGATGGATGAGAGGATGCAGGGTGATCAATGTGATCTGAAGAAGGAATTGGAGAGTGAGGAGGAGTAGAAATCTCAGAGACCAACAAATCAAAACTAGGATGAGATATCTTAGCAAGATGAGAGGGTAGAGGAGATGCAGGAGGTGATGCATGGTGAGAAGCAGATGAATCAGGAGGATGAGAAGCAGATGGTCGTACTTCAATTGAAGTTGATGGAACTTCAACTGAAGTAGACGGCAAAGCAGATGAAGAAGATGGAAGGGAGAGGTTTGCTAAGCCAGCTTCTTGTAGGGGAGGAGTGACTGAGGTGGTCCTGGTGCTCTCAGATGTAGCTGGAGCAACCCCTGCTAGAGCGGGCTTCAGAAAAATCCTTTTCCACTTGGCGAACAAGGTTGGATCCATCTTCTTGCTGGCGTTGATGGAGGTAGCAGCTGAAACTAACAGATGGGGATATCTTTCCTTCAGAAAAATCCCAACTACCCTACCCAGGGTAACTTCTTTCTTGCTGTTCTTTTTCCTGATCAAATCAAATAGAACTCCTGCCCAATTGATCTATTTCTTATTCACAATTACACACATCAGTGCAAACTGCTGCCTTGTAATATTGTTATGGGCAGAGTGCTTTCCCAGTAGCACTTTTCCGACGATTTCAGCAAGAAACTTAATCTTAAACGAAAAATTTACTTTAAGCATCTTAGAGGGAATGCCTTCGGCATGTCCCAGCTCTGTCAGCATTCTCCCAAACTCTGGGGTATCTTGCTCGTACTCTTCTTCCCCATTTATCAATCCAAATATTTAAGTTAAAATGACGGGAGTCAATGTTACCTCTTCTCCGCCAATGGTTCCAGTCATTGAATCATCATTTGAAGACGAAGTAAATGCCCATTCTTTGATCTCTTGAATATTTATCTTTATCCTGGAGGACATAAGCTTTTCTAAACCTTGATCTTTACACAGATTAAGAATTTCCACTATTCCAGATTCGCAGCAGCTGAAGGAATCGAAATCCACACTGAAGCCTGCATCGAACTTCACTACTGTCAAGAGAGCTGGAGAAATCGCCATTGAAGGGGCTGGAGAAGACGAGGGAGAGACGACGAGGACGAAGCGACAGAAATCGCAAGACAAAGAGTAAGTAGGAAGACGGAATGCGAAAAGACGCTCTCCGTCGAAGATAAAAGCAACTATCTCTTAACCTAGGTCGACCATCGGCTTTATATTAAAACAACGATCGTCGATCTATTTAAAAGATACTGGAGACGATGGTCGAACGGTCGTTCGACGATCGGTCCTGAAGCAGAGTAGTCGATCAATCATTCGACTATTTCTGTCTTCACAAACAGCAAGCTGTCGTCAACCATAGATCGACGATAAGCTCGACCTATTCGACTATCTTCGAACGCCGGTCGACGATCTTCAAGCAGATAAGCTATCTTCAACCATAGGTCGACGATAAGCTTGATCCGATCGACTATCTTCGAACGTCGTTCGACGATCTTCAAACAGGTTTCAACAAGGCAGACGTCACACTTAGTCTCTTCCATTAATCATGCCTAGTTGAACCAAAAAGAACAGATACTTCTGTTCATCTAAGGGCTTGGTGAATATATCACCTCTCTGAAGGTCTGTGGATATGAACTCAAGGCTGATCTTGTTCTTTTCCACACAATCTCTCAGGAAATGGTGCCAGATCTCAATGTGTTTCGTTCTAGAGTGGTGCACTGGATTTTGTGCAATAGAGATAGCACTGGTACTATCACACATGATTTTTATATTCTTGTGTGAGTACCCATAATCCAAAAGTTGGTTTTGTATCCACAGGATCTGTGAACAACAACTAGCAGCTGCTATATATTCAGCTTCTGCAGTTGAAGTTGAGACAGAGGCCTGCTTCTTACAGAACCAAGAGACCAATCTCTCTCCCAGGAACTAACAAGTTCCTGAGGTACTTTTCCTGTCAACTCTACAGCCAGCATAATCAGAATCAGAATATCCAATTAATTCAAATTCTGACTCAGCTAGATACCAAAGTCCTAGATTTGGACATCCCTTCAGGTATCTCAAGATTCTCTTGAGAAGAATCAGATGAGATTCCTTGGGGTTGACCTGGAATCTAGCACAAAGGCATGTAGCAAACATTATGTCTGTCCTACTTGCAGTTAAATATAATAGGGAACCAACAATGACCCTATAATTCTTTTGATCAATAGGCTTTCCCTGATCATCAGAATCTATAACTACATTAGTAGCCATAGGTGTATGCATTGCTGAAGCATCAGCCATCCCAAACTTCTTTACCAATTCCTTGGCATATTTGGATTGGGAGATGAAGATGCCATCAGCATCTTGCTTTACTTGGAGACCAAGAAAGTAAGACAGCTCACCCATACTACTCATCTCAAACTTGGAATGCATCAAGTTAGAGAACTTTTTGCACAGTTTGGGATCAGTGGAACCAAAAATAATGTCATCCACATACACTTGAACTAACAGGATTGTGTCCTTGTGATGCTTGACGAAAAGGGTTCTATCAACTACTCCCCTAACAAAGTTGTGCTCTAACAGGAAACTAGCTAGAGTCTCATACCAGGCTCTTGGTGCTTGTTTGAGTCCATACAGAACTTTTTGCAACTTGAATACATGTGAGGGCTGAGTTGAAGAAACAAACCCAGGTGGTTGTTCAACAAATACCTCTTCCTTTAGCTCACCATTTAGAAAGGCACTTTTGACATCCATCTGAAAAACTTTAAACTTCATATAGGCTGCATAGGCTAAGAAGATCCTTATTGCCTCTAGCCTTGCAACAGGAGCAAAGGTTTGGTCAAAATCTATACCTTCCTCATGTCTGTAGCCCTGAGCTACAAGCCTAGCTTTGTTCCCTACAATGATTCCATTTGCATCCAACTTGTTTCTATACACCCACTTGGTGCCTATGATCAGTTGGACTTTAGGTCTTGGAACCAAAGTCCATACTTTACATCTTTCAAACTGATTGAGTTCCTCTTGCATAGCAATGATCCAGTGGGGATCTAGCTCAGCATCTTTAATGGTGAGGGGCTCAATCTGTGAAAGGAAAACAAGCATGCATCACATCCTGTCTTAACTGATGTCTTGTTTGAACACCAGCTGATATGTCTCCTATCACTTGAGATGTAGGATGATCTCTAAGTGTGACAATATCAGCAGGTGGGATGTGATCTTCAGCAATAGTTAGGATTAATTCCTCAGGAGAAATTTGATCTACTATTGGTGGTACAACAACAACTTCTGCAATGTCTTCATCACTGTCTGATTCAGTGATATGAAGAGTTGATAGATGGAGAATCTCTTGAGTGACATCTTGTACCTGCAATGAACTTGAGAAAGGGGAAGTTTCCTTCTCCTTGTAAAACATTTGAGATTCATCAAAGGACACATGAACAGACTCTTTAATTTTAGAAGAAGATTTATTAAATACCCTATAAGCTTTGCTTACTTGGGAATATCCAAGAAAAATTCCCATTGAAGCTTTTGCTTCAAATTTTCTAAGGTATTTTTTATTATTATTATGAATATAAACTACACAGCCAAATACTCTAAAATAATTTATTTTAGGTTTCTTTCCTTTAAGCAACTCATAAGGAGTTTTACACTTAAGCTTGTATATCAGACTTCTGTTCAAGACATAGTTGGCTGTGCTAACAGCTTCTGCCCAATAGGAAAGAGGCATATTAGCATCTGCCAATAATGTGCTAGCAGCTTCAATTAGTGTTCGATTCTTCCTTTCAACTACCCCATTTTGTTGGGGAGTTCTAGGAGCTGAGAAGCTATGTTTGATACCTTCTCTCTCACAGAATTCTTGCATGATAAAAGAGTCAAACTCAGTACCATGATCACTTCTGATCAAGGCCACATGAGTAGAGTACTCAGTCTGCACACATAATAGAAAATCTGTAAGGGCTTTGAAGTTATCAGCCTTAGTTCTCAAAAAGAACACCCAACTGAACCTAGAGAAGTCATCTACAATGACTAGGGTGTAATACTTCCCTCCTAAAATTTGTACATTTATTGGGCCAAATAGGTCCAAATGTAATAAATACAGGATTCTAGGAGAATCACTTTTATTTACTGATTTAAATGAATTCTTGGTTTGCTTGCCTAATTGACAAGCCTTGCATAGGCTCTCCTTCTTGTAGGGGCAAGAAGGTAAACCTCTAACAAGGTTGTGTTTAGATAACCTAGATATATTCTTGAGGTTAACATGGCTAAGCCTTTTATGCCATAATATATTGTTATTTGTTACTTCATTAAATAAGCAGATTGCAGAGTGAGTTGAGTTAAAATCTACTAAATAAATGTTACCTTGTCTAATACCTACTAACACAACATTATTATTTAAAGTAATATTACAAAGAGAGTTAGAAAATGATACCTGGTATCCAGCATCACATATTTGACTTACTGAAATGAGATTATGCTTCAGTCCAGTTATATAAGCAACTCTCTTGAATGTTACAGCTCCAATTGTCATCCTGCCATAGCCTTCAGTTTGACCACAGCTTGAATCTCCAAAGATTACCTTTGGGCCAAGCTTGGCCTTGAACCTTGACAGATGTTCTTTATTTTCTGTCATATGCTTGGAGCAACCACTATCCAAATACCACTTATTCTGAGTGATAGGATAGGTCTTCACCTGCAAATAAATCAATTAAACATTGTGGACCCAGGTAACCTTGGGTCCCTTGTTTTTCACATAAGAAAAATTGGAAATAAATGAATAAGCAGGTTGAGGGTGATAACCTAACGGGTAAGATCTCCTAGGTGGGATTCTCCATGCAGATGATGGGTCAATGAACCTAGGGTTTCTATTTTCATTCCGGTTTCTAAAGTTCTGGGTGAAGTTTTGAAATTCATGTTGAAAACGTCGATCAGCGTTCGACGATGGGTGCCCAGATCGTCGATCTCCGTTCGACCATTGGGCCTGCTATCGTCGAGCAGCGTTCGACGCTCTTTGTATTTCCTTAAATTTTTGTTTTCTTTTCTCTCTCTTAACTTTATTTAAAGCTTGATTAACTTGATTAACTTGCTCAGTGTTCTTTATTCCACTAGATGAAATAAAATTCACTGGAGTTGAAAGTTGGTTTTTAAGAATGATTGGGGGTTCACTAGAAGATGCTCCTAAGCCTAATTTGTTGTTGCCTGACCTAGTGTTAGACATGCTGGTTATTTCAAGCAACTTAAGGCTTTTACCATTCAAAGATTCTTCTAACCTTTTTGACTTAGCTAATTCATTCTTAAGGAATTTTATTTCTTCACTAGAATTAGTGAGTTCTGCTGTTAACCTAATGTTTTCATTAGAAATTAATTCAGATTCAGCTAGTTTAATTCTAAGCTCTTTTATTTCCTTTTCAGAACTAATTAAATCTAAACATAAAGATTTAAAATCTGATTTAAATTCATCAGATGTAAAATCGTAAGAAGACAATACCTCATCTTCAGTTGGCATTTCTTCATCAGAATCTGAACTCTCTGCAGCTGAGTGATTGCTGCAGGCATCAATTGCCATCAGGCAAACTTCCTTTGCCTTCTTTTCTTCCTCATCCTCACTGGAGCTTGAGGAGGAAGATTTCTCATCAGAATCGCTCCAGGTTTCAGCAACAAAGCCTCTCTCCTTCTTTTTGTTCTTGCAGGAGGATGGCTTGGAATGCTTCCTGTGCTGATCCTTGTCTTTCCTTTTATCTTTATTCTTTTCCTCTGGACAGTCTGAAAGAATATGTCCAGGCTTCCTGCAACCATAGCAAATTATTTCTTTAGAAGGAGTACAATCATACCTTGGTTTATCTTCATACTTTGAAGATTTCTTTCTGAATTCTTTCCTTCCCATCTTGAGAAACCTTTTGGCTAATAATGCCATCAGTTCCTCATTGGACTGGCTTCCTTCAGAAGTGTCAGCAGCTTTGAGAGCAAGGGTTTGCTCTTTTCTTGTAGGATTTGGGGTCTTTGCTTCAGCCTCAGCTTCCCTGGACTTCAGCACTTGCTCAAAGGACTTGAGCTTGTCGAGAAGGGCTTCTATTGAGATTTCTATTGTGCTTCTGGCCTCCTTGATAGGCCAAATCCTCAGATCCCATGTGCTAGGGAAGCACATAAGAATCTTATCATTGACCTCTGTCAATGAAATATCCTTATCAAGAGTCCTCGGCTCATTGATGATTGAGCTGAGCCTTGTGTACATTGCTTCAACTGATTCAACATCAGTTTTCTTGAAATTTTCATACTGGGAGATAAGGTTGGACCTTCTGTCCTTCCTTTCATCAGCTGAACCAGCTACAATCTGGTTCAGTGTATCCCACATTGCTTTTGCTGAGGAGTAGTCAGCAACCTTCTGGAATACTTCATCAGACATTGTCTGAGCCAGAATGTTCATTGCCTTAGCATCTGCTATCTTTGCCTTTTTGTATTCATCATTGTAATCTGGAGGAGGCACTGCACTCATATCAGATGATGATGAAGCAGTAGCTGCAGCAGGTGCTCTTGGTGGTCCTGACAAAATAGAAGCAAAAATACTCTCATCAATAGAGTTCATATATAGTTTAATCCTTGCCTTCCAGATGCTGAACTTGGCTAAGTTGCATGCTGGAGGTCTAGTGCTAGAGTAATCCTTGAACTAGGCCATGATAGTGAAAGTGAATATCTATAAACTTTGGTATCTATCAGGATCTTGTGACTTAGGTGTTAGCCTATTCAGTCAGACAACCTGGCTCTGATACCAATTGAAAGAAAAGGGATAGATACTACTCTAGAGGGGGGGGGGGGGTGAATAGAGTAATCAAAAATTGCACTAGCAAAGTTGACTGTCTACTCAACTCCCTTGGAGTTAATTGCGGAATGAAGGTTATAGATATTTGAGATGAAACCCTAAAGCCTAACACAAGTGTTGTGCACAAAAGGCAGCCAACTGTAATTACAGTTAAGGCTTGGAATCCTAAGCAGCAACTAGCAAACCTAGTTAAAATCTAATCACAGCCAATCAGCACAGAGAATTAATTAAACAATCCCGACGACACAATGAATTTATAGTGGTTCCCCAAACAACTTGGGTACGTCCACTCTTCTACCAACAAGGTAGGAATCCACTCAGGTTTTTGATCAGGTGCCCTGCCACCAACAAGATCTGCTTCAGGTAGATCCAGAAACCCTTTAGACTTTTGATCAGGTGTCTAAAAACCAACACAGGTTTTTGATTAGGTGCCCTGCCACCAAGGTATACTTTTGAAGGGAGTAATAACCCTTTACAGGAGGGGGAAATGAGGTTAAGACGTCTTCTCTATTTTACAATAGATTAGAGAAGCACAAGAACTTGCACTGAGCTAGAAAGCTCTAAAGAGTCAAGGCTCCCCCTGGCTAAAAGAACGTCCAGGTGAAGTCTTGCTTCAGTGCAAAAAACACTTCAAAAAATACTGAAGGAAAAAGCTACAAGAAGATAAATAATATGAAATAAAATTTCTTCTTCAGGCAGCTATCTTCTTCTTCTTCTTCAAAAAGCTCTGAGTGAAAATCTTCCTGTAAGCAGGAGGACTCAGGTTGACGAAGAGTGAAGAGCTAAAACTTCTTCTCAGTTGAATATGAACGAGCTGAGAGCAGTTGTAAACTGTAAGTTGTAAGCTTGAATGCTACTGCTAGCTTTTTTGTATATCGGAACTAGTTGATTTCTTTCTCCAAAGAATTCTTTATATAACAGCAGCAACAATGGCTCTTATTTGAGTTTGAATCTTGTCTTCTACTGAAATCTGCAAGCTGGGCTGCAAAAAGCATAAAACAAAACAAATACTGCAGACAGATATCCTATAAGAGGATAAAGCTTTCTAAGAATCTGCAAATAACTCTGATGAAATAATACTAGAGAAAGTTACATCAAAAAAGACTCTTTACGGCCAAGGAAGACTTTTTGAATCTAACGGCTATAAAGGACAGCCTGGCAGATAAAGCAGAAATCATATCTCAGCTAATAAGACAAACAACTTTGTCAGAAAGAGATTAGCTCATGCATAAGGAATGGAGCAGATATTGCATGGAAATAATATCATAAATTTATTCAAACAATCTTTTATAAAATGTGCCAAAATAAATATGAAATAAATCACATCATAGAAGACGATAAAATTACTCAAGACATACAGCAAAACGTCGAACGACCCTCGGAGATCGTCGACCGAAGCACAGAGATCGTCGACCTATCAGACAGATAGTCAAACGATCCAGATAGTCGAACTATCAAAGAAGATAGTCGAACTACCTCAACAGATAGTCGAACTATCAGGACAGATAGTCGAGCTATCAGATAGTCGATCTATTAGGACAGATAGTCGAACTACCAAAGCAAAACAGATAGTCGACCTATCAAACAGATAGTCGAACTATCACAAAAAACAGATAGTCGACCTATCAACAGATAGTCGAGCTATCAGAGAAAACAGATAGTCGACTTATCAACAGATAGTCGAACTATCAAAGAAAAACAGATAGTCGACCTATCAACAGATAATCGAACTATCAGATAGTTGAACTATCCAAGCAGATAGTTGAACTATCAAGAAGAGCAGATAGTCGACCTATCAACAGATAGTCGAACTATCAAGGAGAACAGATAGTCGACCTATCAAACAGATAGTCGAACTATCAGATAGTTGAACTATCCAAGCAGATAGTTGAACTATCAAGAAGAGCAGATAGTCGGCCTATCAACAGGTAGTCGAACTATCAAGGAAAACAGATAGTCGACCTATCAACAGATAGTCGAACTATCAAAGACAACAGATAGTCGACCTATCAAGCAGATAGTCGAGCTATCAGGAAGACGATCGTCGATCGGCTGATCGACGATAGTCGAGCGACGTTCGACTATAGTCGAACCAGAAATTACTTAGCCAGATTTTCATTTGGACAGGCAATTCTACACAACTAGAGAATCTATCCTATCAACTAACCTTTGACCATAGATAAATCTTGGGTCAAGAGACTAAAAGAGAAGACTGAACTCAAATCAAAACCTAGGGTACCAACAGATGGTGGTTACGGTGTGCGGATAGCTGTATAACCACCTCTCAGAGCCTATAAAAGGAGCCTCAGGCCTCCTCATTTCTCATCTTTTCTGATCTTTTCTCTTCGGAGTTTTCTTCTTCCTCAGGTCGAAGCTCTATCAATTTCCTCCTACGATCCGCATACGACCCACCTTCGAGCCACCTCTGAGCCACACGCGAGCCACAAGCAGGTCTAGTCACAATCGCCCGACAAAGCTAAATCGTCCCAGTCCCAAGCGGCTCTAGCAACTGCAAGACCAAGTGTTCCGCCTCCCATCCAGAATCAGCAAGTCGCTATCCAAAAACCACCAGCGCGAAGCGCAGTCTGTAACAACTCTCAGCGCGATGGCCTGTCGTCCGCTGCGTGAAAAGAGGTCTCTCATCTCATAATTGTAATGAGAGGTGGCCTGTCACCCTCGACTTCACGAACCAGCTGTAACTTCCAGGAAAGAGTGGATATT
The DNA here is from genome assembly GCA_039513925.1 of Platanthera zijinensis. Taxonomy (NCBI): domain Eukaryota; kingdom Viridiplantae; phylum Streptophyta; class Magnoliopsida; order Asparagales; family Orchidaceae; genus Platanthera; species Platanthera zijinensis. Next base: position 92,662,078 of record CM077080.1, read on the forward strand.
GACCGGCACAGATTCGGTCACATATTTTTTACCCAGTTGAGGGGGTTTTCCACGTTAAAACTACTTGTGTACAATCAACCTAGTCATTTGGCTATGTGCGCGCTCGACCATCTCGAGATCTAAGACGTTCCGAGAATTCCGGCCCGACCGGGATGTCGAGTTAGTCCGCAACAGTTTGACGTCATATGTGGGATGCAAGTTTCCAACATCCTCAAAAGACAGTGACCTCAACAAAGCGTTACTCGTGACTAGAGACTATGAAGGGAAAGTTACCCGCACTGCAGAAGGGATGACCCCTGGGGGAACGTCAGTCCAGTTCCTCCTCACTTATCTGTCAACATGCTTGAAACAGACCCCCCCTGTGTGGATATTCAAGTCCACGAAGCCTGTCCTGCCAGAGGACCTGAAGCTCAGTATCACTACAATCACCCAGAAGCAGTAGGCATTAGGACAACAGAAGTTGAAAGGCTCACACACGAAGTTCTCAACTTAATCACAGAAGAGCGCGAGGGGGCCAAGCAATGTGCTGCTCCCGCTAGCCGCCCTCTCCATCATTACTCGCCATTTGCACCCGAGGTTCGGGATCACCCAATCCCTCGCGGTTTCAAGCTCCCAAAGATCGAGGCATACGATGGTACAAGTGACCCGTCAGAGCATGTCAGACACTTCGCAATCATGATGCAACTTTGTAATGCCCCAGATCAACTATTGTGTCAAGCTTTCCCGACGACCCTAAAAGGGAAAGCTTGCACCTGGTTCCTTTCCTAGAAGGAAGGAGTAATCAAGGATTTCACAGAACTAACACAACAATTCACAGATCAGTTCATCGCCAGCCACCAGATATTCAAGGATCCTACCCACCTGACCGGTATCCATCAAAGTAAAGGGGAAACCCTTAAAGATTTCTTCTGTCGTTTCATCACTGAGGCTCGACGAATCCCTGGAATAAAAGCGGAACTCCTACGCAGATTTCTTCTTGGAGTGCTCCGCCCTAGTGGCTTCCACTCCACATTAGTACAAGAAACTATACCCAGCTATTCCGATCTTGTTCAACGGATCGATGCCCAGATCGCCGCTGGCGATGCAATCGAATCACACCGCCAACAATTCAAAAGCAACTTAAAGGGACAGCGAGAGTAGGGGTTGACACAACTGTCGGTTCCCAAAAAGAGCAACTCACGTCGCGCCAACTCTCGATGGGCTGGGGGGAATCACCAACATTAAGCCTTCGCTCCCCACAACACTTCACGAGCTGAAGTGCTACTCGCCATATGCAACCATCCATCTCTCCAAAAGCCAAGGGTTCTTACTCTAAATTCAGGGGACAATTCTAAATATTGCGACTTCCATCAAAGTCGCGGGCATAAGACAAGATTTTTCAAGGCTGAAGACAGAAATCGAACGTTTCGTACTCCTTGGGTACCTCGAGAGTTCTCTCCAAAACAAAGGCTCTGAATCAACATGTCAAGAATGATCCGGCATAGGGACGATCCCCAGGATGAACATCTCAAAGAAGAGTTTGCTTTCTGCTAAATGGGCATCCAGAGCTCCATCATCGCTGTTTGTATCTTATCTTCAATATTTGTGGAACAAACAACAAGTGTTATTTCAAATCTTATTGATGACTGCATTACAAAGTGTTCGGTGATCCCAATAAGGGACTCCGACCTCTCCCCTTACAGAGTGTTCAGTATTCCCAACAAGGGACTCTAGCCTCTCCTCTTACAGAGTGTTCAGTATTCCCAACAAGGGACTCTGACCTCTCCTCTTACAGAGTGTTCAGTATTCCCAACAAGGGACTCTGACCTCTCCCCTTACAGTGTGTTCAGTGTTCCCAACAAGGGACACCAGCTTCTCCTCTTACAGAGTGTTTAGTGTTACCAAAAAGGGACTCTGGCCTCTCCTCTTACAGAGTGTTCAGTGTTCCCAACAAAAGACTCTGGCCTCTACTCTTACAGAGTGTTCAGTATTCCCAATAAAGGGCTCTGGCCTCTCCTATTATAGAGTGTTCAGTGTTCCCAACTAGGGACTCTGGCATCTCCCCTTACAGAGTGTTCGGTGTTCCCAACAAGGGACTCCGCCCTCTCCCCTCACAGAGTGTTCAGATCGCCGCAAAAGAGATCCTGACCTCTTCAGTTCATAGCCCGGCTAGATCGCGTAAACTAAGCCGCGAGAGATCCTCGGGCAAACTAAGTCATGAGCGATCCTCGTGCAAACTAAGTTACTAACCAACTACAGGCACAATTATAGCCCCTACAAAGCAACACTACGAGCCAAACAGTGCTCAAGCAAGAAAAAGAACACAATCATCGTCATAACAACACACAAATACATGCACAAACTCGCCAGTCAATAACCGTCAAACAACAATGACGACCCACTGGAAAAGCAAGAAAAATGCAAACACACACTAATACAAGAAAACAACGCTGCTACACGTGGCCGCATCAACATCAGAACCCTCATCGCCAGAGATATCCTCAAAGTTAAGGCTGGATATGTCACATCCCAAGCTCCTGTCAACAAGAGAAAAAGACTTCGAGACTCCACGCCTAAGGGACAACTCGCGAATGTCCTCCATCTGAAGTTCCACCTCCTTGCTCCAGATCTCCTCGCAAACTTCCTCACCGATCAAGCACCGATCCCGCATATAATCCAGAGACTCCATATACTCTGCAAGGCTAGTAGCCTTTAACTCTGACATACGGATATCAGAAGACAACGCCTCCACTTGGGCCTTCGTCGCACCAAGCTCCGCCTCCAAACGAGAAGTCTCCTCTTGGGCGCACTTCAGCATTTACGTAGTCCTCTCCACCAAAGACTTCTCTACCTCTAGAGATGCCCGAGTCTCCTCCAACTCCGCCTTCAGCTCCGATCCAATCCGGCGAAATCGGGAAACATCCCGGTCATGACCATCCTTCAAGGCGACAAGAGAACCCATCATGGCTTGAAACTTCTCCTGAAGGGACAAATATTCATCCTTCAAGCTCACATAATGATTATTCCAAGTAACGACAATCTTAACCTGAGCCTCGATCCGCAAAAGAAAGGAGAGAAGTCAGTGCAATACAACAATAAAAAGATCCAAAAATGATCAAGCTCACTTACCACTTCATTCATCGCCTTCAAAGAATAAGATAGCCTCGGAGTCACTGCCTCCGCAGGAAAAGACTAGGGGGCAGACGAACCAAGCACCTGAACCTCGGGAGGCCAACAACCATGGCCACCAGAAGGAGAATCATCACTCGGAGAAGACAAAAAAGGTGCCGAACTACCGCCACCTCGGGAAACTACAACGGCCTTCTGCTTCCGACTACGACCCAAAGACGTCACAGCGGTCCGTAAAGGGACTAAAGAAAGGCCGCACCGCAAGAAGCTCTTCTCTTCCACGAACGAAGAAATGCAGAACAGACAGTTTGCCAACTCACAAGGCTCTGAAAATCCAAGTACCGGAGTGAACTCCCGCACCTTTCCCTTTTGGCGACGGCAATTGTCAACCAACACGTTCCACAGCTCCGGCAAGACGCAAGAATTCCATACATAACAAAACAAAGTATTTCCATGGCGGCGGTCCGTCTGAACCTCAAAATCAAGCAATCTCTTACTGCTGCAAATCTCCACCCGCTCGCCACCATCAGAATGAACATCGCACCAGTCCCGGAAACAATCCAAAGAAAGTTTCCCGTCATGCTGGCGAAAGAAGACAACCAACCCCCCATAAGGCGTACCACTCCCAAGGGAGTAAACTAGGAAATCGGCACGCCGCAGAACTTCAGAATCTCAACCACTTCCTCGCATGGAGGAAATCTGAATCCCGATCTCAAGGTAATCTCGCAGATCGTCAACTAGCCACGAGGAGGATTTTGCACCCTCTTATCAGCACGCGGTATCCTCACTTCAAAGTTGGCAGAAAGGCCGAATCTCCTCCAAATTGCAACTTGGTCCTCGGTAAGAGAAGAGCGAAGACGCATCAGCCGAACAGTACGTTTTGAGCCCTGTCACAAAGAATGAAGATTTAGGCTGAAAAGTCCGAACAAAAGCCATCCGCAGCGTGCCCGAAAGCAGACACCTGCACGCAAGCCAACACGCACGCACACCCAAGACTGTACACCAGGATGCACGCAGCCTGACACACGCGGTAAGGACCACGCGCGGTCAGATCTGCGCGCGGCCTGGCTCACGCGTGGCCAAACCCCCGTATGGCTCCCCCCCCCCCCGCGGAATCGCGTGCGCATGAGCAGAAGATGGGGCACGCGCGCGCGACCTGGCGCGCGCGGCCGCACGCGCAACCGCGTAAGCGCCTGTGCGCGACTACACGCAACCGCGCGTGCGCGGTCTGGTACGTGCCTACATGCACGACCAACCATGCGCGTTCCAGCGCGGGCGCGACTGCCCACACCTCCGCAAGAGGGCCCACGCGCCCTCTTGCACTTTTCTACGCACGCGACCCCACGCACCATCACGACGAAGGGAGCAACAACCTCCTCCCCTAGGCACGGTCATCGTCTTTCCTACACCATAAAATATATACTAACATTTTTTACCCGAGTTTGCAGGGCGCAACCACTCGCCAACGCAAGTCCGTCGTCGTTCGCCACCATTGCCGCCATGAAAATGAACAGAACAAGATCCTTATTTTTTCTTCGTCCGAAGCGGCCTCGTGCAACGAGAATCTAGGGGGCAATTGTTGGGGATGAACCCCATTTTATAGGAAATAAGGTGTGCACATTTCCATACCCCCATGATCTCCACCCAAAAGGAGTGGGATCATGGGATTGACTGCGCACGCGATCACCACACCTGATCCCCGCACGCCTATCCCACTCCGCGTGATGAGGAAACCACCACACCTCGCCGGTGGCGGGCGGCCGGCCTCCTACTAGGACACCGGCCGCCCTCCCCCGTTCATGCGGCTGGCTGCCCCTTCGCTCGGCCGCCGATGCGGCCAAGGGGGGCAGCCAATTGGGCCGCTCCCTCCTTGCCGTCGGCAACCAAAGGGAAGGCCTCCCCCTTGTCCGGCCGCCCGTGCAGCCAAGGGGGGAGGCCGACCCCCCCCCCCCCCCCCCCCCCCCGCCTTAGCCGTCGGTGGCCAAGGGGGCGGCCGCCCTGACCACCCCCTCGCCCGACCGCCCGTGCGACAAAGGTGGCGGCCGCCCGTGCGGCCAAGGGGGCGGCCGCCTGTGCGGCCAAGGGGGAGGCCGCCTGGGTCGCCCCCTCCCTCGGTCGACGGCGCACGGCTAAGGGGAGCGGCCGCTCCTCCCCGGCCGCCATTGGCGGCCCTCCCTCGTCGGCGAACTTGGCGGCAAGTTCGCCGGTTGCCCGTGGAGGCCCGCTCCCGCCGTCCGATTAGGAGGGAGCGTCCTCGGTCATTCGATCCGCGCGTAACCACCCACTAACCACCAGGTTAGTGGGGGGAATTTAATTAAATTTTATTATTTTATTACTGGCGTTCTCCAAATAGCAGGATACACCCATCTAAAACTATAGTAAAAACATTTATGATGATGCCTACGGTGTGCGGATAGACGCATAACTACCGTAACTACTTCCCGAAGTCTATAAAAGGAGCCCCACACCTCCTCATTTCTCATCTTTTCTGATCTTTTCTCTTCGGAGTCTTCTTCTTCCTTAGGTCGAAGCTCTGCCAATTTCCTCCTACGAGCCGCCTACGACCCACCTTCGAACCACCTCCGAGCCACAAGCGGGTCAAGTCACAACCGTCCGGCAAAGCTAAATCGTCTCAGTCCCAAGCGGCTCCAACAACTACAAGACCAAGTGTTCCGCCTCCCATCCAGAATCAGTAAGTCGCTATCCGAAAACCACCAGCGCGAAGCGCAATCTATAACAACTCCCGGCGCGACGGCCTATCGTCCACCGCGTGCAAAGAGGTCTCTCACCCCATAATTGTAACGAGAGGCGGCCTCTCACCCTCGACTTCACGAACCAGCTGTAACCTCCAGAAAATAGTGGATTTTGACCGACAAATATTCGGTCACGTGGTTTTTTACCCAGTTGAGGGATTTTTCCACGTTAAAACTGTTTGCGTACAATCAACCTACTCATTTGGATGTGTGCGTGCTCGACCGTCCCGAGAGGTAAGACGGTCCAAGAATTCCGGTCCGACCGGGACGTCGAGTTGGTCCGCAACAATTTTGATTGTTGATTCTTTGCTCATGGTGGAAATAGGTGGCCAAAAAACCATCAGGAAATAAGATCAGCGCTCTCGAACAACAAATAAAGAATCTCCGTGCCCTGGCAACTCCATTCTTCTTCAATATCTTTTGGACCTTCTAAAATACCTGTTGTAACAGTTTCTAGACGGCGCTCCCATCTATTTATGATCAACAGTTACTTTGTAGATGCATTCCTTAAGATGATTGCAGTTATCCTGATGCAGTAGTTTCTAGTCTAATAGCAGTGAGGGCGGCAATTTTTGCGGTTGCTAGTGCAAATCGTCTTGGTGCTAACTCCCTTCTTGACATAGTTGCATTTGATTCAGTTTTGTCTTTAATTAATTTATTTGTTTTACAAAAACATTGATTTAGGCTCCGTTTGGGGGATTTATTTTCGCCGGTCAAGCGGTTACGACTTGTTGCGGTCTAACTCGATGCTCCGGTCGGGCCGGATATTCTTGGGCCGCCTTAGCTCTCGGAGCGGTCGAGCGCGCACACAGTCAATTAAAGAGTGAGGGATGGACACGGGAAGTTTTAATGTGGAAAACCCTTCAACTGGGTGAAAAACCACGTGACCGGGTCGGTGCCGATCAAAATCCACTAATTTGCCGGAGTTTTACAGTTTGATGGGGGAAATCGGGGCGACAGGCCGCTCCCGTTACAATTTTTAGGAGAGAGAGTATATGCACTCGTTGGTGGGCAACAGACTGCCACGCCAACGGGACTTGGATGGTGGAAATGCGCGAGGTACTTCAGTCGCACGTGCTTGGAGGCGACGCGTGTCCGGGGGTTGTCGCCGCTTCCTTTATGCGTCTTCCTCGGTCCTTGGAGTGTTCCCCTTGTAACTGGGCTCTGGTGGGGTGCCGATAACCGATGACGGGTTCTGGTGGCTGTTGGCGGGTGCTAATACCTGTTGGTGGCCGCTGGAGGTTGCGGGTGGCCGTCGGTGGCTGGCGGCGAGAGGCGACCACCGGTGGTTGACGACGAGGGGTGGCCGCTGGCAGAGAGAACGGGAGAGCTCCCACCTGAGGAAGAAGAAGAAGGGGGGAAGCGTAGGAGGAGAAAGTTAGGAAATGAGAAGCCCCTGGGGTCCTTTTATAGGCTCCAGGGGGAAGTTATGGCGGGCCCCACCACTAACATAGTGGGTTAGTGGTGGGGAAATGGGTGGTTACCCCCTTAATCGGACGGCAGGGAGGGCTCTCCCCTTGATCGGACGGCCGGGGGGGCTTCCCACGATGGCGGGCCATCATGACGGCGGCGACAGCCGGGCGGCCGACGAGGGAGGTCGGCGGCGGCCAAGGTCACGACCGGCCATGGCCACGGCCGGCCATGGCCGGGGCGGCCATGGCCCCGGCCGTCCATGGCCGGGGCGGCCATGGCCGGGGCGGCCATGGCCACGGCCGGCCATGGCCGGGCGGCCATGGCCACGGCCGGCCATGGCCGGGGCGGCCATGGCCGGGGCGGCCATGGCCGGGGCGGCCATGGCCACGGCCGGCCATGGCCGGGGCGGCCATGGCCACGGCCGGCCATGGCCGGGCGGCCATGGCCGGGCGGCCATGGCCGGGGCGGCCATGGCCCCGGTCGGCCATGGCCGGGGCGGCCATGGCCGGGGCGGCCATGGCCCCGGTCGGCCATGGCTGGGGTAGCCATGGCCGAGGCCGGCCACGGTCGTGGTGGCCGTGGGAGGGCCGGCCGCCGGTGGTGGCTTGGCCTCTTGCCGGCGGCGGTTCCTATGGCGGCGGTTTCCCCATGAGGGGAGGGAGTGGGGGTCCGCCCCCATCATCTCCATGAGAGATCATGGGGGGGGGGGGTGGGACCCACCCATGACTTTCCATAAAAAGGGGGAACCCATCAAATGCCCCCCAAATCTCTACTTGTCCGGGAACGAAGCGAGCGTGAGGAGAGATTTCTGGAATTCCTTGCTGTCATGGTGGGTGCCGGCGAGAGATCCGAGGCGGCGGCGATGGATTGCGGTATTATGTTGCGTGGAGGCTTGGCGAACGGGCGCCTGGATCCTGCGGACGGGGGCCGGTGCGGTACACGAGTGTAAAAACAGCGCGTGCGAGGAAAGGCCGCTGGGGCGGGCTCTGGCCGTGCGAGCTAGCAGCGCGCTGGCTGACCGCGCGCAGGCCTTGCGCGAGCTGGCAGCGTGCGGGCCGCACGCGCGCAGGCCGCGTACGCGGCCGTACGCACGCAGGCCGCGCGGGCTGGCCGCGCGGGCTGGCCGCGCGCGCAGGCTGGCCGCGCACGCAGGCCTTGCGCGCGCGCAGGTTGTGGGCGCGCAGGCCGCGGGCGCGGCCGCACGTGCGCAGGCCGTGCGGGCTGGCCGTGCGCGCAGGCTGGCCGCGCGCGCAGGCCTTGCGCGCGCGCAGGCTGGCCGCGCGCGCAGGCTGGCCGCGCGCGCAGGCTGGCCGCGCGCGCAGGCTGGCCGCGCGCGCAGGCTGGCCGCGCGCGCAGGCTGGCCGCGCGCGCAGGCTGGCCGCGCGCGCAGGCCTTGCGCGCGCGCAGGCCTTGCGCGCGCGCAGGCTGGCTGCGCGCGCAGGCTGGCTGCGCGCGCAGGCTTGCCTTGCGCGCGGGCCTTGCGCGCGCGCAGGCTGGCCGCGCGCGCGGGCCTTGCGCGCGCGCAGGTTGTGGGCGCGCAGGCCGCGCGCGCGCAGGCCCCTCTCACCTCGGCCACGCGTGCTCGTGTCGCGCGCGCACGTGCTGGCTGCCTGCGCAAGTTTGGCGCGTGGCTTGTGCGCGTGGGCTCTTGTGTGCGCGAGCGGGCTTTGCGCGTATCTTGCGCGCTCAAGCAAGTGTTGTGCACGTGGGCTCTTGCTCGCCCTGCGATTCTGGAAGCACCGTCATTTTGTAGTGCGCGCTCAAGCAAGTGTTGTGCGCGCTCAAGCAAGTGTTGCATGGCGGACTAAGCGCCCAAGGGAAGAGATTACTGAGATGTGGAGTTTCTGTTGCCCCCCGAGTGTATCACCGAGTACTTTTTGTACAAGGTCGAAAAGGTAAACTTGGTGCGGCAAGGCGCATGGGTGCAAACACGGTGCCTCCATTTTTATTGAGGCTGACTGATACCTCCGTTGGTGAAGTTGATGTTGTTTTACGTAAGTTTGACGTGCAATGTCATTTTGTGCGAGACTGACTCGCGATTATTGCTCGCACAGGCTTGGGTCGTGACTTTTGCTCGCACGAGCTTGGCTCGCACAAGACTTGCGTGTGACTTTGCCTTACGCGGTTTGTGACCGCGGCTTAGCTTGAACGAGGTTGGCTCGCGGCTTTGCTGGTTTGCTGCCGTGCTTGCACGAGGCTGGCTCGCGGCTTGATTTGCACGGTTTGCGACCGCGGCTTTGACTTTCGTGAGGGTTGTTCTCATCTTAGATTGCACGAGGGCTGCTCGCGGCTTAGTTTGCGCGATGGTTGCTCGCGGCTTAGTTTGCACGAGGGATGTTCGCGGCTTCTTCGTGAGGGGGGCAGGCCCCCACGGTGTCGTCAGAGTGTGTAAGTACTCAATCCGACCATCGGAGAGCGTAGGTGCTCAATCCGGGTGCCAGAGAACGTAGGTGCTCAATCCGGGTGCGATCGCGAGGGGGGCAGGCCCTTGCGATGGCGTCGGAGAGTGTAAGTACTCAATCCGACCGTCGGAGAACGTAGGTGCTCAATCCGAGTGCCGGAGAGCGTAGGTGCTCAATCCGGGTGCGATCGCGAGGGGGGCAGGCCCTTGCGATGGCGTCGGAGAGTGTAAGTACTCAATCCGACCGTCGGAGAACGTAGGTGCTCAATCCGGGTGCCAGAGAACGTATGTGCTCAATCCGGGTGCGATCGCGAGGGGGGCAGGCCCTTGCGATGGCGTCGGAGAGTGTAAGTACTCAATCCGACCGTCGGAGAACGTAGGTGCTCAATCCGGGTGCGATCACGAGAGGGGCAGGCTCTGATGATGGCATGACGTTTAAGGGGCAAAGTTGCTGAAGAACTTGCTTGCTCGGTTTGCCAGCACAGTTTTACCTTAAAACAAATATGATATTGTACTTGAAAATAAACTTGGTTCGTGCAAGCCTGAGCTCATGTCTTTTACTGTTCTAAAGTGGCAAAGCAAGATGATGGAAAAAGCAGACGATTAACACCATTAATAAAAAATATGGAGGGATGGATGCGACGCAAATTCTGGGCTGCAGGTATATTGTAGAGGGTCGTCCTGCGTCGGGGAGAGCGTCCGTCTTAGGTATTCATTGCTGGGGATCCGACGATGGTCTCTATGTTGCCTATCATCTGCCTTCCTCCACCGCTTCCTTGTGCATGGATCTGTGCTTGTCCTTGCAAAAATCTCCCGAGGAGCCCCTGGCGGACAAGACGTTCAATTTCATCTTTTAGGCCGGCACACTCTTCAGTGTTGTGACCCGTTGCGCGGTGGAACTCGCAGTATCTTGTCTGGTCTGCCTTGGGGTTTGGTCGTGATGCTCTTGGTCGTTGGAAGGCTGGATCATTCTGAATGGCGTACATCACATTAGTGCGGGTGGTATTCAGAGGGGTGTATTCCTGAAATGGATGTTGCCCCCCATTCCTTGGAAGGTCTCGCTGACGGCTACTGCGGCGACGCTCACTCTGACATCGCTCTTCTTGTCTTGTGAGGGTTGGTTCCTCTTCTTTCCTCCTTTTCTGTCCTCCTCCAAACCGCTGTCGGTGCGCTTCAATAGCTTCGTCGGCTGCTATCTGGGCCTCGACCCGATGAACAAGTTCTGGATAACTAGGCACGGTCTCCCTCATGAGTGCTGAATAAAAGCCGCTGGGGCGGAGTCCGCCAAGGAAGACGCCTCTGAGAAGCTCGGGGTCGACGCCTGGAATTTGACGTGCCTCAGAGGTGAAGCGGCGAAAGAAGTCCCTGAGGGACTCTCCTTCATTTTGTCGAATACCTGAAAGGTGAGAGGGATCGCGAATGATTCTCCGATTTGCGATGAACTGGTCAGTAAATTGCCGGGTCAGCTCTGCGAAGTTGGTAATAGTGCCAGCTCTCAGGGAATGGAACCATGTACGGGCCTGCCCTTTGAGTGTTGTTGGGAACACTTGGCAAAGCAACTGGTCTGGAGCATTGTAAATCCTCATGATGGTGGTGAAGTGATTGACATGTTCGAGTGGATCATAGGTTCCATCGAATGTCTCGATGTTTGGAAGCTTGAATCCATGTGGAATGGGATGATCGAGGATTTGCGGCGTCAAGGGGGAGCCTTGGCAGAGCGGTCGGTGAGCCTGAAAGTCTCTTCTTCCAGCCTGGCGGTATTCTTCGGCTATAACTTCTCGAATTTCCTCCCGAGTAAATCTTTCGAGAGGAGGGGGGTGAATGTCGTCGGCGAGGTGGTGAGGAAGATGACCTGCTCTTACTCCTCTTTGAGCTGGGTAAGTGGAGTTGGCGGCGTCAGAATAATCCTCGGGTTCTTCCTGGACCCTTTCCGGGTTTGGTTGCAGCGGAGGATTTGCTGGGGCTGGCGGCATCGAGGGAACAGGAGGTGCTCCCATGTTTCGGAGTAATGCAAGCATTTCCGTTTGTTGTTCTTCCATTTGGCGGACGCGGCCCTCCAGGGCGGCGACGGGAGCGAGAGCTACTTCGGCAGTCAGTGGCACGTCTACCAGGGAGTGAGAACGTGCTGGTTCAGTGTGTCCGCCAAGTGCGGACCCTTCAGCGGTGCGGGCATTTCTTTTTGCCATCGCGGTTGCAGGGATGGTGAACTTGCTCTGCGAATGAATGCTGGGAATGTTTCCCACAGACGGCGCCAAACTGTTGCGGTCTAACTCGATGCTCCGGTCGGGCCGGATATTCTTGGGCCGCCTTAGCTCTCGGAGCGGTCGAGCGCGCACACAGTCAATTAAAGAGTGAGGGATGGACACGGGAAGTTTTAACGTGGAAAACCCTTCAACCGGGTGAAAAACCACGTGACTGGGTCGGTGCCGATCAAAATCCACTAATTTGCCGGAGTTTTACAGTTTGATGGGGGAAATCGGGGCGACAGGCCGCTCCCGTTACAATTTTTAGGAGAGAGAGTATATGCACTCGTTGGTGGGCAACAGACTGCCACGCCAACGGGACTTGGATGGTGGAAATGCGCGAGGTACTTCAGTCGCACGTGCTTGGAGGCGACGCGTGTCCGGGGGTTGTCGCCGCTTCCTTTATGCGTCTTCCTCGGTCCTTGGAGTGTTCCCCTTGTAACTGGGCTCTGGTGGGGTGCCGATAACCGATGACGGGTTCTGGTGGCTGTTGGCGGGTGCTAATACCTGTTGGTGGCCGCTGGAGGTTGCGGGTGGCCGTCGGTGGCTGGCGGCGAGAGGCGGCCACCGGTGGTTGACGACGAGGGGTGGCCGCTGGCAGAGAGAACGGGAGAGCTCCCACCTGAGGAAGAAGAAGAAGGGGGGAAGCGTAGGAGGAGAAAGTTAGGAAATGAGAAGCCCCTGGGGTCCTTTTATAGGCTCCAGGGGGAAGTTATGGCGGGCCCCACCACTAACATAGTGGGTTAGTGGTGGGGAAATGGGTGGTTACCCCCTTAATCGGACGGCAGGGAGGGCTCTCCCCTTGATCGGACGGCCGGGGGGGCTTCCCACGATGGCGGGCCATCATGACGGCGGCGACAGCCGGGCGGCCGACGAGGGAGGTCGGCGGCGGCCAAGGTCACGACCGGCCATGGCCACGGCCGGCCATGGCCGGGGCGGCCATGGCCCCGGCCGGCCATGGCCGGGGCGGCCATGGCCGGGGCGGCCATGGCCACGGCCGGCCATGGCCACGGCCGGCCATGGCCGGGCGGCCATGGCCACGGCCGGCCATGGCCGGGGCGGCCATGGCCGGGGCGGCCATGGCCGGGGCGGCCATGGCCACGGCCGGCCATGGCCGGGGCGGCCATGGCCACGGCCGGCCATGGCCGGGCGGCCATGGCCGGGCGGCCATGGCCGGGGCGGCCATGGCCCCGGTCGGCCATGGCCGGGGCGGCCATGGCCCCGGTCGGCCATGGCTGGGGTAGCCATGGCCGAGGCCGGCCACGGTCGTGGTGGCCGTGGGAGGGCCGGCCGCCGGTGGTGGCTTGGCCTCTTGCCGGCGGCGGTTCCTATGGCGGCGGTTTCCCCATGAGGGGAGGGAGTGGGGGTCCGCCCCCATCATCTCCATGAGAGATCATGGGGGGGGGTGGGACCCACCCATGACTTTCCATAAAAAGGGGGAACCCATCACGACTGCATGAACCGGACCTTAATTACCGGACCTTAATTAAGGTCCGATTCATGCGATCGTAACCGCTTAACCGGTGAAAATAAGTCCCTCCAAACGGAACCTTAATTTGACAATAGGTGAAATATCTGTTCATGTGCAAATCGTCTTGGTGCTTATCTGCATTTTGGTTAAATGATTTATTTAATTCATGCTGCTTTATTTCATAGTTTAGACTCTCATTCTTATTTAAGCTATCTATTGGTGAGGTTGCATGAATGATATCAATAAAAGGGTTTTACAAATACCTTCAAAGTGTTGATATTGGTTGTAAATTTTGTTTAAGCACGAGGATATTTTAAAAAGTCAATATTATTTAGGTCACTTTGTGAGAAAATCATTTCTAACTCTACTACTAGAGAACATAATGAATGTATGCAAGTTAATCTTTGTGATCATCCAAACAGCACCACAAGACTTTATCATCACAAACACTTTCACCAAGCTTTGTGGCCTTTTACAAAGCGTCACAAATTCCATCAAACCTCTTAGGCTCTGTTTGGCTCAGCTGCAGCGACTGCAGAAGCAGTGGTGGGAAGCAGTGGTGGAATAATCAGCTGTTTTGCAGAGTGGTGCCAGAATTTGTGAAACTGTTTGGATGAACAGCTTTTGCAGAGCTGTTTCAAACAGAGAAGTTGTTTAATCTGTTTGGCAGAACAGCTGTGCGGTGGACAGTTTATTTTTTTGAAGATACACACAATAAGCAATTATATTAAAAAACAATTTAACTTAATGAAAATAAATTGCCCAGTTCTAAATTTTAAAATATCAAAATGTTTTCAAAAGGATTATTTCATTTCTGAAAATCATAAACGTGCTCCGTCATGCGGATGAAACGTCTCCCTCGATTATCGAGCGTTAACTGCACATCAACAATAAATGTAATTACTGATCTCTTTATATATGTTAAAAAATGAAAACATCATTACGGTGTATACCTGTGATACTCAGTGAGTTGATCTGCAATGGTGTCCCTTATTTTGGTCATTTCTGCAGCTCCCGTCCCCTCAAATGAGCTTGGTGTTGTGTTCGGATTAGAATCAATAGTTCTTCGGCGATTATTTGGTCGCAACTCATATGCCTCCGGATGAACAAAGGATTCGTTTCCGTCACATACATCAAACTCTGGGTCAGCCCTCGATGAATGTCTTCTAATAAAGTTGTGGAGCGACATCGTAACGACCACAACCACGCACTGCTTCGAGAATTCAAATTGAGGCATTTTGGTGAGTATGGGCCACTTTTTCTTCCATACACCAAAGCTTCTCTCGATGACACTACGCAGCGATGAGTGTGCTTTATTAAATATTTCACGTCTTCCTTCTATTGGCCTATTTCCCCGAGCAAAATCCGGCAAATGATATCTCGTTTCCGGATATGGTTTCAGGAGCCCCTTCTCCAATGGGTATCCAGCATCGACGAGATAATATTTCCCTACAGTAGTACAAAATTGTTTAAACACTTGAAAATACGATCAATAAATCAGCATAACGTAAAAGGAAATGAGATATACCTTCTGGTGGAAACGGAAATTTACTTTGCGGATCCCGTACTACACGATGGTATATGCGTGTGTCATGTGCAGACCCCTCCCATCCAGGTACAACATATGTAAAACACATATTGAAGTCGCAAACGGCCATTACGTTTTGAGTCGTGCTACCATGACGACCAATGTAAGGAACTTGATTTTCTACAGCTATCCGTGCGTCAACATGCGTACCGTCAATTGCACCGATACAATCTTTAAAAAATGGCATATATCTATCATCATTTCGTATGTGCGATGAAATAGTACGAAATTGAGGATCAATCGGAGCAATATTATGCATGGACAAACTCGTCAGAGCTTTCAGACCAATCATAAATAGCCGACTCAAAGTTTCTGTGGAATGTTGGAATCTTTCACCTGATTTTCTGAATGTTTCATTGTGGCCCAATATGTAAATTGTTATTGCCAAAACCTCACCGGCTGGTGTCCTCTGTGTTCCTCTTAACCCGTGATGTTGTTCCAACAACGCTAGCAAGTCAAAAAAATGACCTTGGTCATTCGAAACATATTGTGAAAACGTCCAGGATGTCCTTCAAATAACTCCCGGAGCCATTTTTGTCCAGTTTGAGTTGATGTCATGCACGGCGTTTTATCACAAAACAAACTGACATAATCACTTATTAAACATACGCTCGTGGTGACGATCTGCACATATGCGGCACAACCTTGTTGACGATTTGCACAGTAATTCAACATCAACTCTTCATCCTCATCTATGTTAAATTCTTCAGCATCATTTACGCTTGACATTATTTTGACCTATAAGTATAACATAACAATCATTATAACAATGAAACAAATAGTGAAAGATATCATAAGACACAACATATACTAGTCCAAAAAGAAGATATCATAAGTCACATAGATAAAGGTGCAAAATAAGCTTGCAACAATAAAGAAGTTCCACATAGAAAATCCAAAACAAAGAGAGATCAGATTTGTGAATTCATGTAGTGGGTCTTCAGCCATTGTAACGCCCCCGAATTTTCGATGATTTATTTAAATCCTTTTTCGGCGTTACGTTGACGTTTTCCGTCTCGAGCCGTTGTTAGAGTACCTCGTTAGGTGTTCTTAGAGGTTTAGCCTGTTTGTGGGTTTCTCCAGCTAGCCGGTGTCTGTTTTGGAGACCCGGTTGAGCCTTTCAGGGAATTCTCGTGTTTTGGCTTCGGGCGAGGTTAGCTCGAGGTTTTGTTCGTCGGAAGTCGTTTTTGACTTCGCCGTTGTTCTCGTAGCCCGGGCATTTAGCTACTGTGCGATTTTTGGTCGAATTCCGAGGACGTCGCGTTTTCGCGTCGTTTTGGCGGTCGTTAGTTTGCGAGTCGTCATTTTATGTGACGGCATGTCTTTTTGGCGCATGTGTCGCGTGGCGCGCGACTTGTGCGTGCCGGTGTGGTTTACTTTGGTGTGCGTGTTGTACGTGCGTGTGGGTGTGTGTGTGCGCGGATGCTTGTTAAAATGCGTGTATATAGGTGCCGGTAGTTATATGTATGTGTATGTATATACATATATTTTTGGTTGTGTTAGTTAATTTATAAGTTAGTTAAATAATTAGACTAAGTAATAGGGTTAGTAATTTAGTTATGATTATATAGTTTCATACGTTAGTTTAGATTCATTTGATTTCAATTATTAGGTTTTATGTTATATTATGTTAGTATAAAGCTTATGATAACCGAACCCTCCCCTCCCAAATATAAACCGTGAGAAACATTTGAGCCGCAGCCCTCTATTCCCGCAGCCTCCTGTGCGAACCCCGAACCGACGGAAGAGAACAAACGGCGAGCCCTAGCCGCTCCTTCCGCCGCCCGCCGCCGGCAGCCCCGGCCCCCTCCTTCCGATCCGAGCCCGGATCCGCGTTCCCCTCGCCGAGGCCTACGAGCCGAGGTATTCTATTCGCCCTTTCCTCCATGATTCCGTTGGATCTCCGTTTTGATTTTTGTTTGGATTTCTTTAGGTTTTCTTGCTCATTTTGTTGATTAGATGATAATCTCATAGGTTTTTGGTATTGCGTGAATTGTTGGGAGCTTTCCGGAATTTTTGGGCGTCCGCCATAGCGCCGTTGTGCCGGCGAATTTTCGGCGACGCGCGAGGCAAGTGTTTCCTCCCCTTTATTTGCCGTTAGGCCTCTTTTGCTCTCAATTCCTTTGTTATTGCTTTTATTTCATGCTTATCCGTCATGATATCGAAACCCCTAATCCAAATCCCCGACCGGTAACCGCGTTAATAATTAGATTTTGTGACCCTCCCGCTAGTAGCTTCCGATTTAGGACGGCGTCGCGGTAGGTGTGTAGCGTAGATGTGGGTTAGCGTCGGGTTGAGTTTATGTTAGGCCTAGGTGTAGGTCTAGGGTTTGGGATTTTTCCTAGTTTGCCTAATTGAGGCGTTTAGGTGTAATTGTGCACGCACGGCCTATGGTCGTGCGTCTTTTAATCGTGCGACCCGATGTCGGTGCTCGTACGCTAGGCTTAGAATCGAGTGAGTGTACTCACTCGCAGCGGCGTTGCGTAACCGCAACGATGGATTCCTTAGCGTTGATTTCTCCCCGAGTGTTTTGCTCGCAAATCGAAAGTCCCTTGTCGGCTGTTACCTTTCGAAGGCCGAATCGTGGGTTGTGGTCAGTAGTGGTGGTGGATGGCTCTTTTATGGGTTGTGTGGTGTGATGTAGCCTTGACCGCACTCTTTACCTTGACCCGAGTAGTTTTCTGGGCAAGTGAGTGATGGGTCTTTTGTGCCTTCACGTGTCAACCCTTGAGCAATTTGTTGACTTGGAATTAGTGGTTGGGCGATTTGGAACGTTTTCAACCTGATCCCAAGTTTCTTGTTTTTGCTACTGCCGCCTCTCACAGTTTAGGATGTTAGGCGTTTCTTCCGTAGGTGTTGCAGCATTTTTTTTTGGCATCATGGCCATGTTGACTCTGCAGGTTTTTTGGGCAGAGTAGTTGCTGTTTACCCGCACTTGGTGCAGGTTTGCTTTTCGCTCTTCCTTGGGCATTGTTGTTTTTACTCTAGTTTGTACTCTCTTTACTTTACCTTACCTGCTTTTACCTTACTTTCCTTTTTAGCACTTGCATACCTTTTTCCTTGCTCTGAGGTGTTCTATTTTCTTCTGAACGCCTCAGGTTCTGGGCGGTAGCCAGTAGGTGGCTGTTGCTGTGGTGCTGTTGGAGGTCCTTCTGTTGACTGTTGAGACTCTCTTGAGTCATTGTGAGGTAGTTTTACTGCATTTTTCTACAGACATACATACTTGCCAGTGGGTTCGTGTCAGCTGTTGGCGCCCCTGGTAGTTTTACCTTTTTGTACTAGATATGCTTTTCTTCTTACTGCTACCCTTTCTGGGAGATAGTCTATTTGCTCTGGGAAGTTTTATGCTAGGATGCTAGCTATTTTAAAACTATAAAACCTCAACTATATTATGTATAAAGCATGATCAGCATGATTTCTAAAAAGAACTCACTTAGCGTACTTTCTTAAATTACGTATAACAGATGATTTTCCTATATATGTATAAATTAAAACTAGAATTTTGGGTCAGCGCAAGGGTCCCTCGGGATCACTTATGCGCTCATTTAGGATGTTGACAAAAAATGAAGTATTTTCCGCTACGTATAAAAATAGTTTTCGAACCGTGGACTATCTGATCCACTGAGCCGAGGGATACGGCTAATTAATTGAACCAGTTTTATAATCATTCTAACTCATGATTTGGAGGTTTAGAGTGTTGCCTGAGCGTCGGCAGTTATCCCCTGCTCGAAGTGGCATCACAGCTCGTAGTTTTCTCTTGCTCTGATTTATTTAAATGGTGAGAAAAATGCGGGTTGTGACAGTTGGTATCAGAGGGAGGTTGCTCGACAAGTTGGTCGGGCAACCTTTCCTTGTTTGTATTAGATGTTTAGAGTCATATCATACACACACCGACATGTCATCAGCACGTCTTGGCTGAAGCACGAACACGGCACTACACTCATAGCATAACATGAAGTATACGGGGCATATTATGTAATATGAAATGCATAATATGTGTTTGTATATGGATCCACCATAGGGGCAACATGCGAGGGTTATGTATTATGGGGTGCATAACCTCACCGCATGGATGCGACTAGCACGTTTTCCTTTTCGTTGCATGAGAATGTTATGTATTATGGGATGCATAACATTTTCATGTGTACGCCGCCATGGCATGCATTAGGGCCTTTTTAGAATGCATAACATATTCATACATAGCATAACATTGCATAAGCACAACGCGCCAAGCTAAAGACGTGCAGGATGACATGTGTACACACATAATTTTTGAGTCAAAAAAAAATATAATTCATGCATTCCCGATCTAGGCACAAGAGTTAGTGTGATGGTGGTGAACCATCTTAGGCTAAGCATATCATTCCTTTTGTATTAAATAAAATAAAATCTCAGAGCAAGTATAGCAGCAGAAGATCATATTTATGT
Source organism: Platanthera zijinensis (assembly GCA_039513925.1). Taxonomy (NCBI): domain Eukaryota; kingdom Viridiplantae; phylum Streptophyta; class Magnoliopsida; order Asparagales; family Orchidaceae; genus Platanthera; species Platanthera zijinensis. The sequence continues at coordinate 92,681,483 of CM077080.1, forward strand.
ATGTATTGTCTGTACCTTTTGTCTAATCCTAGGAGTTTAGCTAAGTTCTAATCGTTTGTTATGTTTTAATTTTCCTTATAGTATGCCGCCGAAGCGTAGAGTGACGAGGTCGACTCCCCAGTCTGAGGGTGAGTCCTCCGGTGCTCAAAGTGATGCGTTAGTGGAAAGTCTGAGGCAGAGCAACGAGGCCTTATCAAGGCAGGTGGTGGAGTTGCAGGCCCAGATGCAGTCCTTTTTATCCGGAGCGGCGGGTCAGACTCCGGGAGTTCAGGACCCCGCCGTGGGTACAGCTGTCCTAGCCCCTCCTGCCCCTCCTGCTCCTCTCGTGCCTCCAGTGGTGGTGCCCCCGGGATGGCTTTCATCTCCCAGTTTCAGCGGCTGCGACCTCCTACCTACGATGGTAAGGCGGACTATATGGTACTGGATGACTGGATGATCACCATGGAGGAGATGTTTCACTACTCTGGGGTGACTGAAGACCAGAAGGTGATGTTAGCCGCCTATCAGCTGAAGGGGCTAGCGAAGAGCTGGTGGATGCGAGAGAAGGAAGGCATGGTGGGAGGATGTACTTGGGCATCCTTCAAAGAGATCCTGATGAGGAAGTTTCTACCGTCAGTAGAGCGAGACAGGCTGATGAATGACTTTCTTCATCTGAAACAGCGTCAGCTCACCATCAACGAGTACGAGATTGAGTTTAGCAAACTCAGTCGATTTGCTCCGAGTTTGGTGGCTACTGAGGAGGACAGAGCAAAGCGTTTTCTGGGTGGCCTCAGGAGCGATGTCCAGCAGCTTGCGGTTGCTCACGGCGCAGTTACCTATGCGGGAGCAGTTGAGGCCGCTTTGAAGGTAGAGGCTATCGAGAACGCGAAGCAGCGCGGACAGCAGGCGAGAAGCGAGAAGAGGAGGTCAGTTGAGGAAAAGGGTCCCCAGGTTCTTGGTGCTGCTTCTGAGAAGAAGAGCAAGGTAGTGTGCAGTTTCTGTGGCCATCCGGGCCACCCAGCTGAGAGGTGCTTCAAGAGGGCAAGGGTCCAGAAGAAGGAGCATGTGCATGCCATCCAGGGTGCTCCTAGGAGGGATGTTCCTTGTCCTGTCTGCAAGCGACCCGGTCATGATGCTGCTCAGTGCTGGTCCAAGGATCGTGTTTGCTACCAGTGTGGCCAGAAGGGCCATGTCAAGTCGAGGTGCCCTCAGGTTCAGTCCGCTCTTCATGCTGTTCCGCTTCAGGCTTTACCTCCGCCTCAGCCGGTGGACAAGGGTAAAGGGAAGCTGAATGTGGTATCTTCAGTGGAGGCTGAGACTTCGGCGCAGGTCATTTCAGGTAACCCCCCCCCCCCTCGCTTGACTTTCTCTTTTGTAGCAGTTTTAGTGTTGCTATTGTTTTGTTAATTGCTTGTGCGTTTAATATTTTGTTTGTGTATAGGGAAATTTAAGGTAAGGAACCGCTGGGCCCGCGTTCTGTTTGACTCAGGTGCTACCCACTCCTTTGTGGCTAGGGCCTTTGTCGAGCGGTGCCAGTGGGTTCTTGATCGTGTTGGTGGTGCCTTTAGCGTCAAGTTCCCCTCGGGTGAATCCGTGATATCAGATCAGGGCATTCTGGACTGCCCTATTTGGTTGGGGGATTTTCTGGCCAAGGCTGATCTGAAGGTTATAGACCTGGAGGATTTCGATGTCATCCTGGGTATGGACTGGCTGTCCCGATATGACGCAGTGATTCAGTGCAGGGGAAAGCGCTTGGATTTCAGGAAGGACAGCGGTCAGCCTGGGAGTGTCTTCGGTGATTCGCGTCGGGACTCTCCGGCGATTTCTGCGGTATGTGCTCAGAGGGTTTTTCCTGCTAGCTGTTTTGCTTGTTTAGTCTCAGTGTTGGGGACTGTTAGCAGTGTGCCGCTTTTGGATGAGATTCCGGTTGCGCGAGAGTTTCCTGACGTGTTTCCTATCGATCTTCCCGGTCTTCCTCCAGACAGGGATGTGGAGTTCGTGATTGATTTGGAGCCTGGTACGCGCCCGATTGCCAAGGCGCCGTATCGGATGGCCCCGCGAGAGCTGGAGGAGCTTCGTACTCAGCTTGATGAGTTATTGGAGAAGGGCTTCATAAGGCAAAGCTCGTCGCCCTGGGGTGCTCCGGTTCTCTTTGTGAAGAAGAAGGATGGTTCGATGCGCCTTTGTATCGACTATAGAGAGTTGAACAAAGTCACCATCAAGAACAGGTATCCACTGCCCAGAATCGACGACTTATTCGATCAGTTGCGTGGGAGTGCAGTATTCTCCAAGATAGACCTCCGTTCGGGTTACCATCAGCTTAGGATCCGAGAGTCGGATGTTCCACGGACGGCTTTCCGATCGAGGCATGGTCATTTCGAGTTCCTGGTCATGTCTTTTGGGCTGACCAATGCGCCTTCAGCATTTATGGACATGATGAACCGGGTGTTCAAGGACTTTCTGGACAAGTTTGTCGTCGTGTTCATTGACGACGTTCTGATTTATTCTCGAAATGCGGCGGAGCATGATCAGCATTTGCGGTTGGTGTTATCCGCCTTGAGGGATCATCAGTTGTATGCCAAGCTGAGCAAATGCGAGTTCTGGTTGCCTCAGGTTTCCTTCCTGGGTCATGTGGTGAACAAAGATGGTATTTCAGTGGACCCAGAGAAGATCTCGGCAGTGATGGATTGGCATAGGCCGAGCACACCCAAGGAGATCAGGAGTTTCTTGGGGTTGGCCGGCTATTATAGAAGATTCGTCGAGGGCTTTTCTACCTTGGCAGCGCCCTTGACAAAGCTGACGCAGAAGCATGCGGCGTTCGTTTGGAGTGATAAGTGCGAGGAGGCCTTTCTGGAGCTGAAGAGCCGGTTATGTTCTGCCCCTGTGTTGACCTTACCGGCGGAGGGACAGGACTATGATGTTTATGTGGATGCCTCGCACGTTGGACTCGGTGGCGTGTTGATGCAGGAGGGGAAGGTGATCGCATATGGGTCACGGCAGTTGAAGACTCACGAGCGAAATTACCCTACGCACGACCTCGAGTTCGCAGCGGTGATTTTTGCCTTGAAGTTGTGGAGACACCTACTCTATGGAGCTCAGTGCAAGATTTTCACAGATCACAAGAGCCTGAAGTACGTGTTTACACAAAAGGAGCTGAACCTGCGTCAGCGGCGGTGGCTTGAGTATGTTGCTGATTATGATGTTGAGATTCAGTACCATCCGGGCAAGGCCAATGTGGTGGCCGACGCCTTGAGCCGGAAGACGGGGAAAGTCTTCAATCTCACCGCGGATCGTTTAGTGGAGGAGTTTCTATTGATGGATATCACCGCAGGACGCTGTGAGTTGCAGAGCAGTTTGGTAGTGGCAGAGCCATCATGGATTTCTCTCACCAGATTGCACCAGAGAGAGGACCCGGATTTGTTGCACTTGTACCTCAGAGCTGAGAGGGGAGAGTTGCCAGATTTCTCCATCGACGAGGCGGGTACTTTGAAGTACCGCGGCAGGTTTTGCATCCCCGCAGTTGGAGACATCAGAGTATTGATTTGCAAAGAGGCTCACGGATCCAGTGTTTCCTACCACCCGGGATCTACGAAGATGTACCATGATCTGAAGCAGATCGCCTGGTGGTATGGGATGAAGGTTGATATAGCTCGTTTTGTCTCGGAGTGTTACACTTGCAGGCGGGTGAAGGCCGACCATGGGAGGCCTGGTGGCAAGTTGGCACCTTTGGAGATCCCGACTTGGAAGTGGGAAAGCATCTCGATGGATTTCATTACAGGCTTACCGAGATCTCCGAGGGGGTTTGATTCTGTTTGGGTGATCGTGGACCGATTGACGAAGTGTGCGCACTTCGTACCTTATAAGATCGATTACTCGATGAAGAAGATTGCTGAGTTGTATTTGGATGAGGTCGTCAGATTGCACGGTGTTCCAGTTAGCATCGTTTCAGATCGAGACTCTCGGTTTACATCTCGTTTCTGGAGGAGTTTGCAGGAGGGTTTGGGCACTGATTTGAGGTATTCCACAGCTTACCATCCGCAGACCAACGGGCAGACCGAGCGTGTGAATCAGATTGTGGAGGATATGATCCGGTGCTATATTCTTGATCATGGAGGTGCGTGGGACGAGCGTTTACGGCTCATGGAATTTGCCTACAACAACAGCTACCAAGAGAGTCTACAGATGGCTCCCTTCGAGGCGTTGTATGGGAGGCGCTGCAGAACCCCTTTGTTTTGGGCCGAGGCCGGTGAGAGGCCTTTGTTGGGTCCTGATGCACTCGAAGAAATGGAGGTCTCCGTGACGCTCATTCGGGAGAAGCTTCGGGTGGCTCAGGAGAGATATGAGAAGAACGTCAATCGGCGTAGGTCCGATTTGGAGTTTTCAGTGGATGATTTGGTCTTCTTGAAGGTGTCTCCGATGGTAGGAGTGAAGAGGTTTGGCAAGAATCGGAAGTTGGATCCGAGATTTGTGGGCCCGTTCAGGATTTTGGAGCGTATTGGTGTGGCTGCTTATAGGCTGGATCTGCCAGCTAGCTTCCCGGGGGTTCATAATGTCTTTCATGTGAGCCAGTTGCGGAAGTGCGTGCGGAGCAGTGGGCAAGTCTTGGACGCTGTGCCCCAGTTGGAGCCCAACCTCTCGTATGTTGAGGTGCCGGTCCGCATTTTGGATGCTCAAGCTCGAGTGTTGCGGACGAAGTCTATTCCTATGGTGAAGGTTCTTTGGAAGAATCAGGATTTGGAGAGCGCAACTTGGGAGCTAGAGTCGGCTATGAGGGAGGCTCACCCTCATTTGTTTCCCTGATTGTCTGGTACGTTCCCTTTCTAGTAGTTGGTTTCTTTCCTTCTGTTGTAGAGGTTGTGTTCGCAAAGTTTCGGGTCGAAACTTTTTGTTAGGGGGAGTGACTGTAACGCCCCCGAATTTTCGATGATTTATTTAAATCCTTTTTCGGCGTTACGTTGACGTTTTCCGTCTCGAGCCGTTGTTAGAGTACCTCGTTAGGTGTTCTTAGAGGTTTAGCCTGTTTGTGGGTTTCTCCAGCTAGCCGGTGTCTGTTTTGGAGACCCGGTTGAGCCTTTCAGGGAATTCTCGTGTTTTGGCTTCGGGCGAGGTTAGCTCGAGGTTTTGTTCGTCGGAAGTCGTTTTTGACTTCGCCGTTGTTCTCGTAGCCCGGACATTTAGCTACTGTGCGATTTTTGGTCGAATTCCGAGGACGTCGCGTTTTCGCGTCGTTTTGGCGGTCGTTAGTTTGCGAGTCGTCATTTTATGTGACGGCATGTCTTTTTGGCGCATGTGTCGCGTGGCGCGCGACTTGTGCGTGCCGGTGTGGTTTACTTTGGTGTGCGTGTTGTACGTGCGTGTGGGTGTGTGTGTGCGCGGATGCTTGTTAAAATGCGTGTATATAGGTGCCGGTAGTTATATGTATGTGTATGTATATACATATATTTTTGGTTGTGTTAGTTAATTTATAAGTTAGTTAAATAATTAGACTAAGTAATAGGGTTAGTAATTTAGTTATGATTATATAGTTTCATACGTTAGTTTAGATTCATTTGATTTCAATTATTAGGTTTTATGTTATATTATGTTAGTATAAAGCTTATGATAACCGAACCCTCCCCTCCCAAATATAAACCGTGAGAAACATTTGAGCCGCAGCCCTCTATTCCCGCAGCCTCCTGTGCGAACCCCGAACCGACGGAAGAGAACAAACGGCGAGCCCTAGCCGCTCCTTCCGCCGCCCGCCGCCGGCAGCCCCGGCCCCCTCCTTCCGATCCGAGCCCGGATCCGCGTTCCCCTCGCCGAGGCCTACGAGCCGAGGTATTCTATTCGCCCTTTCCTCCATGATTCCGTTGGATCTCCGTTTTGATTTTTGTTTGGATTTCTTTAGGTTTTCTTGCTCATTTTGTTGATTAGATGATAATCTCATAGGTTTTTGGTATTGCGTGAATTGTTGGGAGCTTTCCGGAATTTTTGGGCGTCCGCCATAGCGCCGTTGTGCCGGCGAATTTTCGGCGACGCGCGAGGCAAGTGTTTCCTCCCCTTTATTTGCCGTTAGGCCTCTTTTGCTCTCAATTCCTTTGTTATTGCTTTTATTTCATGCTTATCCGTCATGATATCGAAACCCCTAATCCAAATCCCCGACCGGTAACCGCGTTAATAATTAGATTTTGTGACCCTCCCGCTAGTAGCTTCCGATTTAGGACGGCGTCGCGGTAGGTGTGTAGCGTAGATGTGGGTTAGCGTCGGGTTGAGTTTATGTTAGGCCTAGGTGTAGGTCTAGGGTTTGGGATTTTTCCTAGTTTGCCTAATTGAGGCGTTTAGGTGTAATTGTGCACGCACGGCCTATGGTCGTGCGTCTTTTAATCGTGCGACCCGATGTCGGTGCTCGTACGCTAGGCTTAGAATCGAGTGAGTGTACTCACTCGCAGCGGCGTTGCGTAACCGCAACGATGGATTCCTTAGCGTTGATTTCTCCCCGAGTGTTTTGCTCGCAAATCGAAAGTCCCTTGTCGGCTGTTACCTTTCGAAGGCCGAATCGTGGGTTGTGGTCAGTAGTGGTGGTGGATGGCTCTTTTATGGGTTGTGTGGTGTGATGTAGCCTTGACCGCACTCTTTACCTTGACCCGAGTAGTTTTCTGGGCAAGTGAGTGATGGGTCTTTTGTGCCTTCACGTGTCAACCCTTGAGCAATTTGTTGACTTGGAATTAGTGGTTGGGCGATTTGGAACGTTTTCAACCTGATCCCAAGTTTCTTGTTTTTGCTACTGCCGCCTCTCACAGTTTAGGATGTTAGGCGTTTCTTCCGTAGGTGTTGCAGCATTTTTTTTTGGCATCATGGCCATGTTGACTCTGCAGGTTTTTTGGGCAGAGTAGTTGCTGTTTACCCGCACTTGGTGCAGGTTTGCTTTTCGCTCTTCCTTGGGCATTGTTGTTTTTACTCTAGTTTGTACTCTCTTTACTTTACCTTACCTGCTTTTACCTTACTTTCCTTTTTAGCACTTGCATACCTTTTTCCTTGCTCTGAGGTGTTCTATTTTCTTCTGAACGCCTCAGGTTCTGGGCGGTAGCCAGTAGGTGGCTGTTGCTGTGGTGCTGTTGGAGGTCCTTCTGTTGACTGTTGAGACTCTCTTGAGTCATTGTGAGGTAGTTTTACTGCATTTTTCTACAGACATACATACTTGCCAGTGGGTTCGTGTCAGCTGTTGGCGCCCCTGGTAGTTTTACCTTTTTGTACTAGATATGCTTTTCTTCTTACTGCTACCCTTTCTGGGAGATAGTCTATTTGCTCTGGGAAGTTTTATGCTAGGATGCTAGCTATTTTAAAACTATAAAACCTCAACTATATTATGTATAAAGCATGATCAGCATGATTTCTAAAAAGAACTCACTTAGCGTACTTTCTTAAATTACGTATAACAGATGATTTTCCTATATATGTATAAATTAAAACTAGAATTTTGGGTCAGCGCAAGGGTCCCTCGGGATCACTTATGCGCTCATTTAGGATGTTGACAAAAAATGAAGTATTTTCCGCTACGTATAAAAATAGTTTTCGAACCGTGGACTATCTGATCCACTGAGCCGAGGGATACGGCTAATTAATTGAACCAGTTTTATAATCATTCTAACTCATGATTTGGAGGTTTAGAGTGTTGCCTGAGCGTCGGCAGTTATCCCCTGCTCGACGTGGCATCACAGCTCGTAGTTTTCTCTTGCTCTGATTTATTTAAATGGTGAGAAAAATGCGGGTTGTGACAGCCATTCCACCCTCCTTTCCTCTGGAATGCTCAAGAATGTCACTCGATTGACTGGTGTTTGAAAATGAACCGTCGCAAAATGATACAGCAACCGGTCTTCAAAGATTTTTGGGTACTTCTCGAGTTCCTGAATGGCTTCTCGCAGCAGATATATACTAGGAGGAATAACTGGTGCTGTAACGCGCTGCATTATTGCTTCTGAGGAGGAAAATAACTTCTCTACATGTGCCAGCATAACCTATTTTGTCCCCATTTCATGTCTCTTCCCCTTTCTTTTTCTTTTTGAAGCCGCAACACTGTGGGAACTCTGTCCAGGTGTACCCGAGTCTAGCTCCTCATTTGCATTGGTTTGTGAATTATTGCTCTCATTGATTTGATCATCAGGTTCTTCAGATAGCGTTTCAGCCTGCGAAAAAAGTCCTGGAAGTTCTCCAGAAGAAGGCATCCACACATTTTCCCCTGTCGCAACAACCAAACTAAACATTTTGTCTAGTTTTTCCTCAAGCTCGGGCGCTATTCCACCGAAACGAAATTTCTTCGCGTTGGGAATCATCTACAAATTAAAAAAAATATGATCAAAAAATGCCAACACTATTGAATTCTGCATTGATATTATAAGACATTTACATTTAAAAAAACTAACCTCAATACGTTCTTTCCACCAATCATCAGACGCGTCAATAGTCCGTTTAGTTGGATTCCAACCAAGACCGGTCTCACCTCGTTTGAGTTCACGCCATAATTTCCAATCACGTTTCAGTTGATCCCATTTGTTTTTCATTTGAGCCCGACTGTACTCTAACCCCGTGCGATCCTTGAAGTCTTTCACCAAATTGCCCCAGCCTTCCTTATTGAAATGGGTGGTAGGTCTATTCCCTAAATCTATTTGTCGACTACAAAGATCACAGAAAAGCAGAACATGCGATGTTTCCCAATTTGCACTAATTCCACATTCCTTTGATTTACCCATCTAAGAGAAAAATTTAAATTAAAACAGAAACAAAGGTCATTCAAACACAAAGGCCATTCGTACACACCCAAACACAAAACAAAAACACACACACACACACAACACGTTTCATACACACACACACACATAAACACACACACACAATCACATTCATACAAACACACACACACACACACAAACAAAATCCAAACATACACATACACACAATACGTTTCATACACACATACACACACACACGAACATACAAACACACACATAAACACATACACACACATAAAAACACACACACACAATCACATTCATACAAACACACACACAATCCAAACATACAAACACACATAATTCAAGCATACAAACACACACACACACACACACACACAATTCAAAAATACACACACACAATCCAAAAAAATACACAAACACAAAAGCCACACACATAAACACACACACACATAAACACACACACACAATCCAGAAATACACACACACAATCCACACACACACACAATGCCATTCATACACACAAAAATACACACACACACACATAAACACACACACACACATGCCATATAGAATGTTAATAACTTATGAAACTGCTGTTAAAACCCTATTATGAAATTTTAAAAGAAAAGGAAGAATCAAAATATGGCTGCTACACAAAAAAAGGGGGGGGGGGTACAAAGATCCCCAACCAAGTTCACCCAATGAATAAATAAAGAATTGACCACTACTCTTCATAAACCTGTACAAAGTACCAGGATATATTGGTCAAAAATGCCTTCATTAACTCAACTAAACTCATTTTTACAAGTCATATTGTGTCATGCTCAGAAAGTTCAAAAGCACCCTTCTACTTGCAAGAAAATCTAAAGCACATTATCATTTCATTTGACCCAACCAGCAAGAGCATCCTTTATATATGACATGCATACATGTATTTAAAAAAGATACATAAAACGGACCGAGAAACTTTTTATCAGCTGCACGTCTCGCAATAGACAGCTCGAATAAATTATAATAATCACGCCATTTCCTAAACCAACTACGTTGGCAAGAGATGCAAGGCAGGATTAAAACGAATAATAATTGCTGGTTTTCACTTCTCCTCCACCAATCCAAAAAATCACATTACACAAACAAACACACATTACACACACAATTACAGCACACACGCATTACAAATCCACTATTACACAACACATTGCACATAAAGAAACACACATATTGTTGTGCAAATCAACACACACAATCCATGAAAATCAGAAAAAAAAAATGGGGGGTAGGGGAGGGTATACCTGCTGGTGTTGAGATCTGCAGATTAGAAGCCCAAAAGTCTGATCTATTGTTCTGTACGAAGGAGAAGGCCGGCACAACAGTAACCGGGAATAATCAGCTCTGGAGTTCTGCACAAAACCAGGTGGGAGGGGGAGAGGGAAGAGGTAAGATGTCTAGCAACATAGGGAATTCAAGAAGGAGAAGAATACCTAAGCCGGAGAAGCGAACCTGCGCAGAATCCTTGTGCCGGAGAAGGAGACGTTGGCCGCCGGATGCCTTTGGAGATGTCGCGATGGCTGTGAGAAGAAAGCCCAAGCGCTGGATGTTGTCGGTGAAGAATCCTTGTGCCGGAGCCGTTCGACGTTGCCCGCTGGATGCCGCTGGAGATGTCGCGATGGCTGTGAGAAGAAAGCCGTTTGACGTTGGCCGCCGGATGCCGCTGGAGATGTCGCGTTGGCCGCCGGATGCCGGTGGAGATGTCGCGTTGGCCGCCGGATGCCGCACGAGATGTGGCGATGGCTATGAGAACAAAGCCCCCGCTGGAGACGACGAACGGGAGACGAATCGCGCAGCTTGCGCGATTCCAGAGTCGTGAAAATTTATCACGACTCTGGAATGCCCTAATTTCGCGACTGTACAGCGGGGGCGACTGCAACTGTGGGCACGAAAATTTCGTTTGGCGCGGCTTATTGAAAAACAGTGGCGTGCTGCTGTTGAATCGCCGCGCCAAACAGAGCCTTAGGCTCTGTTTGGCTCAGCTGCAGCGACTGCAGAAGCAGTGGTGGGAAGCAGTGGTGGAATAATCAGCTGTTTTGCAGAGTGGTGCCAGAATCTGTGAAACTGTTTGGATGAACAGCTTTTGCAGAGCTGTTTCAAACAGAGAAGCTGTTTAATCTATTTGGCAGAACAGCTGTGCGGTGGACAGTTTATTTTTTTGAAGATACACATAATAAGCAATTATATTAAAAAACAATTTAACTTAATGAAAATAAATTGCACAGTTCTAAATTTTAAAATATCAAAATGTTTTCAAAAGGATTATTTCATTTCTGAAAATCATAAACGTGCTCCGTCATGCGGATGAAACGTCTCCCTCGATTATCGAGCGTTAACTGCACATCAACAATAAATGTAATTACTGATCTCTTTATATATGTTAAAAAATGAAAACGTCATTACGGTGTATACCTGTGATACTCAGTGAGTTGATCTGCAATAGTGTCCCTTATTTTGGTCATTTCTGCAGCTCCCGTCCCCTCAAATGAGCTTGGTGTTGTGTTCGGATTAGAATCAATAGTTCTTCGGCGATTATTTGGTCGCAACTCATATGCCTCCGGATGAACAAAGGATTCGTTTCCGTCACATACATCAAACTCTGGGTCAGCCCTCGATGAATGTCTTCTAATAAAGTTGTGGAGCGACATCGTAATGACCACAACCACGCACTGCTTCGAGAATTCAAATTGAGGCATTTTGGTGAGTATGGGCCACTTTTTCTTCCATACACCAAAGCTTCTCTCGATGACACTACGCAGCGATGAGTGTGCTTTATTAAATATTTCACGTCTTCCTTCTATTGGCCTATTTCCCCGAGCAAAATCCGGCAAATGATATCTCGTTTCCGGATATGGTTTCAGGAGCCCCTTCTCCAATGGGTATCCAGCATCGACGAGATAATATTTCCCTACAGTAGTACGAAATTGTTTAAACACTTGAAAATACGATCAATAAATCAGCATAACGTAAAAGGAAATGAGATATACCTTCTGGTGGAAACGGAAATTTACTTTGCGGATCCCGTACTGCACGATGGTATATGCGTGTGTCATGTGCAGACCCCTCCCATCCAGGTACAACATATGTAAAGCACATATTGAAGTCGCAAACGGCCATTACGTTTTGAGTCGTGCTACCATGACGACCAATGTAAGGAACTTGATTTTCTACAGCTATCCGTGCGTCAACATGCGTACCGTCAATTGCACCGATACAATCTTTAAAAAATGGCATATATCTATCATCATTTCGTATGTGCGATGAAATAGTACGAAATTGAGGATCAATCGGAGCAATGTTATGCATGGACAAACTCGTCAGAGCTTTCAGACCAATCATAAATTGCCGACTCAAAGTTTCTGTGGAATGTTGGAATCTTTCACCTGATTTTCTGAATGTTTCATTATGGCCCAATATGTAAATTGTTATTGCCAAAACCTCACCGGCTGGTGTCCTCTGTGTTCCTCTTAACCCGTGATGTTGTTCCAACAACGCTAGCAAGTCAAAAAAAATGACCTTGGTCATTCGAAACATATTGTGAAAACGTCCAGGATGTCCTTCAAATAACTCCCGGAGCCATTTTTGTCCAGTTTGAGTTGATGTCATGCACGGCGTTTTATCACAAAACAAACTGACATAATCACTTATTAAACATACGCTCGTGGTGACGACCTGCACATATGCGGCACAACCTTGTTGACGATTTGCACAGTAATTCAACATCAACTCTTCATCCTCATCTATGTTAAATTCTTCAGCATCATTTACGCTTGACATTATTGTGACCTATAAGTATAACATAACAATCATTATAACAATGAAACAAATAGTGAAAGATATCATAAGACACAACATATACTAGTCCAAAAAGAAGATATCATAAGTCACATAGATAAAGGTGCAAAATAAGCTTGCAACAATAAAGAAGTTCCACATAGAAAATCCAAAACAAAGAGAGATCAGATTTGTGAATTCATGTAGTGGGTCTTCAGCCATTCCACCCTCCTTTCCTCTGGAATGCTCAAGAATGTCACTCGATTGACTGGTGTTTGAAAATGAACCGTCGCAAAATGATACAGCAACCGGTCTTCAAAGATTTCTGGGTACTTCTCGAGTTCCTGAATGGCTTCTCGCAGCAGATATATACTAGGAGGAATAACTGGTGCTGTAACGCGCTGCATTATTGCTTCTGAGGAGGAAAATAACTTCTCTACATATGCCAGCATAACCTGTTTTGTCCCCATTTCATGTCTCTTCCCCTTTCTTTTTCTTTTTGAAGCCGCAACACTGTGGGAACTCTGTCCAGGTGTACCCGAGTCTAGCTCCTCATTTGCATTGGTTTGTGAATTATTGCTCTCATTGATTTGATCATCAGGTTCTTCAGATAGCGTTTCAGCCTGCGAAAAAAGTCCTGGAAGTTCTCCAGAAGAAGGCATCCACACATTTTCCCCTGTCGCAACAACCAAACTAAACATTTTGTCTAGTTTTTCCTCAAGCTCGGGCGCTATTCCACCGAAACAAAATTTCTTCGCGTTGGGAATCATCTACAAATTAAAAAAAATATGATCAAAAAATGCCAACACTATTGAATTCTGCATTGATATTATAAGACATTTACATTTAAAAAAACTAACCTCAATACGCTCTTTCCACCAATCATCAGACGCGTCAATAGTCCGTTTAGTTGGATTCCAACCAAGACCGGTCTCACCTCGTTTGAGTTCACGCCATAATTTCCAATCACGTTTCAGTTGATCCCATTTGTTTTTCATTTGAGCCCGACTGTACTCCAACCCCGTGCGATCCTTGAAGTCTTTCACCAAATTGCCCCAGCCTTCCTTATTGAAATGGGTGGTAGGTCTATTCCCTAAATCTATTTGTCGACTACAAAGATCACAGAAAAGCAGAACATGCGATGTTTCCCAATTTGCACTAATTCCACCTTCCTTTGATTTACCCATCTAAGAGAAAAATTTAAATTAAAACAGAAACAAAGGTCATTCAAACACAAAGGCCATTCGTACACACCCAAACACAAAACAAACACACACACACACAACACGTTTCATACACACACACACACATAAACACACACACACAATCACATTCATACAAACACACACACACACACAAACAAAATCCAAACATACACATACACACAATACGTTTCATACACACACACACACACGAACATACAAACACACACATAAACACATACACACACATAAAAACACACACACACAATCACATTCATACAAACACACACACAATCCAAACATACAAACACACATAATTCAAGCATACAAACACACACACACACACACACAATTCAAAAATACACACACACAATCCAAAAAAATACACAAACACAAAAGCCACACACATAAACACACACACACATAAACACACACACACAATCCAGAAATACACACACACAATCCACACACACACACAATGCCATTCATACACACAAAAACACACACACACACACACATAAACACACACACACATGCCATATAGAATGTTAATAACCTATGAAACTGCTGTTAAAACCCTATTATGAAATTTTAAAAGAAAAGGAAGAATCAAAATATGGCTGCTACACAAAAAAAAGGGGGGGGGGGGGGGGTACAAAGATCCCCAACCAGGTTCACCCAATGAATAAATAAAGAATTGACCACTACTCTTCATAAACCTGTACAAAGTACCAGGATATATTGGTCAAAAATGCCTTCATTAACTCAACTAAACTCATTTTTACAAGTCATATTGTGTCATGCTCAGAAAGTTCAAAAGCACCCTTCTACTTGCAAGAAAATCTAAAGCACATTATCATTTCATTTGACCCAACCAGCAAGAGCATCCTTTATATATGACATGCATACATGTATTTAAAAAAGATACATAAAACGGACCGAGAAACTTTTTATCAGCTGCACGTCTCGCAATAGACAGCTCGAATAAATTATAATAATCACGCCATTTCCTAAACCAACTACGTTGGCAAGAGATGCAAAGCAGGATTAAAACGAATAATAATTGCTGATTTTCACTTCTCCTCCACCAATCCAAAAAATCACATTACACAAACAAACACACATTACACACACAATTACAGCACACACGCATTACAAATCCACTATTACACAACACATTGCACATAAAGAAACACACATATTGTTGTGCAAATCAACACACACAATCCATGAAAATCAGAAAAAAAAAATGGGGGGTAGGGGAGGGTATACCTGCTGGTGTTGAGATCTGCAGATTAGAAGCCCAAAAGTCTGATCTATTGTTCTGTACGAAGGAGAAGGCCGGCACAACAGTAACCGGGAATAATCAGCTCTGGAGTTCTGCACAAAACCAGGTGGGAGGGGGAGAGGGAAGAGGTAAGATGTCTAGCAACATAGGGAATTCAAGAAGGAGAAGAATACCTAAGCCGGAGAAGCGAACCTGCGCAGAATCCTTGTGCCGGAGAAGGAGACGTTGGCCGCCGGATGCCTTTGGAGATGTCGCGATGGCTGTGAGAAGAAAGCCCAAGCGCTGGATGTTGTCGGAGAAGAATCCTTGTGCCGGAGCCGTTCGACGTTGCCCGCCGGATGCCGCTGGAGATGTCGCGATGGCTGTGAGAAGAAAGCCGTTCGACGTTGGCCGCCGGATGCCGCTGGAGATGTCGCGTTGGCCGCCGGATGCCGGTGGAGATGTCGCGTTGGCCGCCGGATGCCGCACGAGATGTGGCGATGGCTGTGAGAACAAAGCCCCCGCTGGAGACGACGAACGGGAGACGAATCGCGCAGCTTGCGCGATTCCAGAGTCGTGAAAATTTATCACGACTCTGGAACGCCCTAATTTCGCGACTGTACAGCGGGGGCAACTGCAACTGTGGGCACGAAAATTTCGTTTGGCGCGGCTTATTGAAAAACAGCGGCGTGCTGCTGTTGAATCGCCGCGCCAAACAGAGCCTTAATAAGCATTGCGGAAGGCTTAATAAGCATTGTCGTGGTAGACCTATTGTATCCCTGCCAATTTTTTTTAAAAAAAAGTAAAATGTTTTTGGGCGCTTTTGTTCCCAAACTCTACCATTGTGGAGTATTTTTTATTGTTTATAATTTTGTCGAATCCGCGACATTTTTAATTTAGAAAACGGTGCTGAAATGGGACCGGGATCCTCTCCATTTCGGGCGAAATGGAGGGGTCCAATTCGCGGCCTTGATTGTCTCTCCAAAATCGGACGGTGGAAAGAAACAAACCTGCACTCGCGGGGCCCACTCGCCTTTCAGCCGATCTCACCTGGCTGCCCTTCGATCTCATCTGGTTTCATCCTAGCCGCGAACTGGATCCCCTCCATTTCGCCAGAAATGGAGAGGATCCTAGTCCGCTGAAATGGTATACATACAATGACACTTTAATAAAAAACGCCACACAGGCTTTCAGGCATTTCTATAAACAAGTGTCACTGAGTTTTCCACGGCGCTTCCTTCAACGGAGATTGTTGCTACCCCCGCCGAATTTTGCCGCCCAGGTTGTGGCACTCACGTAGGGCCGGAGTCCCATTTTATTCCACTCGCGCAGGGCCGGAGGCCCGTGCCATTGCACTCATGTAGGGCCGGAGGAACATGTCATTCCACTCAACTAGGATCGGAGGCCCGTACCGTTGCACTCACGTAGGATCGAAGACCCGTTGCATTGCACTCACGTCGGGCTGAAGGCCCTTGCCGTTGCGCTCATGTATGGTCGGAGGATAGTTCTGTTGCTCTCAAGTAGGGCCGGAGGCCCGTGTCGCTTATAGGTAGACGCAACTTGCTCAATTGCATGCGCAGCTGATGAGTAGGATTTATACGTATTTTAAGTACAATATTTGGTATAATTTTAATATAAATTTATAAATATTATTTCAATTTTAGTTAATAAATCGTATATTTTAATTTTATCTCACTAATATATGTTTTATAGTTCTGTAGAATTAATGTTGCGGTCTCGCTCATGGCGGTGGAAAATGAAATATTCAAAGTTGTTTCCGCGCGTCGCCTTTGTTGCTGCCCGCAAGCCTTTCCAGTTCGTCCTCATGCGCAACACCATTTTCGCCGCTCTCTCCAATAGGATGGTTGCTCTGATCCAAGTTGCTCGCCATGCCGCACTCAAGAGCGCTGCCATTCAAGTCATTCCCCGCCACCTTTGCATGCGGCCACCACCTCCTAAACCCAAACACATCTCCATATATATTTTGTTCCAGCCAACCATATTTAATTTATCCAACCCGCCCCTTCTTCATAATTGTAGCCGAACCATGCAAAATATGTTAGGAACCTGCAGATGAGGAGAGGAGAGAAAGCAAAGCTGAAAAGCAGAGGCGGCTAAACAAAGAGCCGAAAACTTTAACCCCTTAATTATGATTTGTCATTCACATGTGAGTATTTATAGTACAGGTGTGCAGGACAAAGTAATAAATGCAAATAAGGCAAACAAATATGCTTAACACTCCGCCCTCAAGGAGGACGAAGAGAGCAGAAGCGGAGCTTGTGGCCGAGCTCGCGAAGTCGATCCTTGGATAACGGTTTGGAGAAGACATCGGCAAGCTGATTGGAGGACGGAACGTAGGAGAACGTGAGGGCCCCTCGAGCGATAAGTTCCCCGATGAAGTGATTGTCAATATCTACGTGTCGCGTTTTGGTATTGGAGCAGGAATTGCGTGACATTTGAACGGTGGACTGGTTGTCGCATAAAATGGATGGAGGGGAGGAAATCCGCAGTCCGAGCTTGCGCAAAAAACAACAGAACCAGCTTAAATCGGCGGTGGCATTGGCAAGAGATCGGTATTCGGCTTCGGTACTAGAGCGAGCAACAGTGGGTTGTTTCTTTGCCGACCAGGAGACCAGGTGTAAGACCCCATTTTTTTTTCTTTTAATCCACCGGGGTCTTATGCCCAGAACAGCCTCTTTGCGGTGACACCAACACACCCAGGAAGGTCGTCACTACAAAACACCGATCATGCCGGCCATACCGATCGAAGAAGAGTAGAAGAAATATAAAAGTACATGAAAATAGAACTCTAATACTGGTCCACAAGAATCACATATAAATATAATATAATTCTCCACGAAGGGAGAGTCCACATAAATGATAAAGCAAAGTACTAAAAAGAAAAAAGGACTCCTGCCCAATACATCAAATCTTCACTACAAGTCACTCAATCGCGGAAGCAAATCTATAATATCTACTAATGGTCGGGACTCACTATCCCTACTGGCTGGACTCCCGTGCTAGACTGCCCCGTCTCCATGTGCACCGACCTCTGGGGCTGCATCTCCTGGTTCGGCTCCACGATCCCCTAAAATGATTTGGTCAACGACCATTAGTCTAAAAGACTATGTCCTATCATCCCGACCCCTCCCCTAATGTCTCCTAGGCACCGAGCGGGGAGGAGGAAATGGAAGGTAATGAAGGTAGAGAGTAACAAAGGTAAGCAGATGACAGCGAAACTAGTCTATCATGAGTCCATAAACAGAGCAAATAAATGTAAGTAGTAGTAGTAAACAGTATAAGTACACATAAAAGCGAGAGAATAAGATCAGTATGAGAAAGTAAACTAAGTAAATAACCATGGCCTATAGGAATGCCCATACAAACCTATAAACCAAGGGGTCATTTTGCAAGGCCTATTGTATAAAGTGCCCCATACCAATTTATACAATAGGTGTCAAAAGTTATATGCGATGATGATGCTATATCATGCAAGTATGTTATGATGTGAACATGCAAGTGCAACACACACACTCGACTTTGTGCACACAAACCTTTAGTTCCCCCTTTCTGTACCCTAACCTCCCAAGATACCTCCGTAGTGGCAAATAGAAGTGGTGGGTTGGGCCTCGCCCACCTCTAAACCGGTATCAACACTACCAGTCAGACCTATCGTACGCCTCAACGCTGGTGCACTAAGCGGAGCTCCTGCGTAATCTTGTCGGCTGACGTACCGGACTTTATTTGGCCAAGTGCTAAACCACACTTGCCGAGTCAACGTATTGGTGTCGGTGCGACGACTCTCCAATACCGAAGACCAACCACCTTTATCTCATGCACATGCAATACTACCATGTTTTTTCATCGAGCCAAAGCTTCCCAGACTATCTCGTCCGTCACAATCATCTTCCGAGCCAAAAGCTCCCCGGACTAGTCCGTCCGTCACTACTATCTACCGAGCCATTGGCTAGCCGGACTAACCTGCTCATCACCAAAACCACCAAGCCTACCGCTCGAGTAACCCAACCTACCTCCCACAACACCGAGGAGTGTGAGTGTAAGTGTAACCCTAGATTATTTCTAATTACTCTTGTAATCCATTTAGTCTTATGGTTTACGTTAACCTTGGACTGCCTAGGGCATTCTTTGTGAAGGGCTCTCGGGGGTACTAGGAACTACGATGGGCTGAAGCCCAAAGCTTCCTTTCGCAAGACACTTACTATTATTGGTTAATACCCGATTCCCGATCCCTTTTAATATTACTCTGGATCTAACCCTAGTGTGTTTTGACTCTCTCTCTCCACAGGAAAGATGATCTTTCGTTGATCCCGAGCACCTCTTAACACTAGTCTACCCAACACTCTCCTTATCATGACTCTTAATGAAGCTCCATTTTTCCCTTATAAAAATAAGTAAACTAATAATCGCATCTCCCTATGACCATTCCACATGTTTTCACCATTTCTGCAGTTTTACTAAATGCAGACCAACCTATGTTATATGATGTACATGATAGGAGGTACTCCAAATTTTCTTCCAAATGCCCTAAGATAATTATTGTGGGTCTATAATGACATATTTAGGTTAAAACCAGAAACTTGTAATTTTCCCAACTAATTTAGTATTTATAAAATTTTCCCAAAAGTTGGGCCATGAGTAATTTGAACATGAAGTATTAGATTTCCTTAGGTTATGGTCACCCAAAAATTATGAACAGTATATAATAGTAAAATATCAGTGAATCCCAAATTTCACAGACTTTCATAAATGTAAGAATCTCTAAATAATTAATTCAAGGTAATTTAAATAATCTTAGTTAAAGAAGGGAGTACCATAAATCATAGTCCAAAAATTACATAAAAATTAACATAGCCTTATAATGATCATAAAACACAACTGACTAAGTTTCATACAATTCCAAGGTCAGTAAGCTATATAGAAAAAATACTTCAAGTAAATCCATTAAAGTGCATTTTGTGAAGAAGCATTCTTATAAACTCATCCAAATAACATGTAATAATTATCTAGGCTTTATTATGCCCTAAAAAGTTCTCTGGCCATGTAACATAATTTTCCAGCAAGATATAATATTTATTATCTGTTTATCAAAATATAGTGCACTAGTTCACTTATCACATGAGGTACAAAGAGGAAATATCCAAATGATCCAAATAATTTACTAGAGCCTCTAAATGATATTTAATTAACCTTTCCAGAGTTTCACATCATTATAAGTTAATCTAACCATAGTTACTTCAAAATTATCACTAGGGGCAAGGTGGTGGTTATAACTACAAGTATATGCTACTGTTTTCTAAACATCCTAAATTAAATTTCAAAGGTCAATAGCATTATAAAATCACTTCTACCAACATTTCATAAAGATCCAAGACCATATAACCCCTTATTTATTCCTTAAGGTGTATAGACCTAATTAGTTTCCAAGTGATTAAAGTGGGGTGCATGTGTCCAAATACTACCAAATTCCATCCTAGAGCACTCCACCATCCTAAGATCACATGGACTAAACAAGGACATATCACCCATGTCCTTCACAAACCCTCTAAGTTCATCCTTAGGGTTTGAACTAGGGTCCTAGGGAAAATCCACCCCAAACCACCTCCAACTCCATGAGATGGTATTTTAACTGACCATGGAGCTTTGGCCCAAGTCTCAACCCCTTTGGGTGAGAATTGGCCCCCTATGCCCCAAACACTCTTTGTCCTAAATTACCCTTAAGGGACCAAACTTTGGTCACACTAATACCTATTCAAATTAACCCCAAATAGGCTTAAATTTTTATCAGAGTCCTAATATGACCCTAAAAGACAGTCACCAAAATTTTGGTGGGTTTAGATGTCATTAGACGCCTTAAATAATTCATACATGAATTATTAAATTTCTACAAAAACTTTAGGAAAATATTTTCCAAAAATTCCCATTTTTTGATATGTTCTAGGTATCGGTAAGAGTGACCCCAATACAAAATTTCAAGTCATTAGGATGGCTAGATTGACAGGGGAACTCAAAACAATCTCTGATCTAGCCTAAGTATAGACCTCACTAAAATGAGTGTTGTGGTCTGACCTGAATTCCAAATTGGTTCAAACTAATTTTAAAATAAAGTAGACTTCAAGCCCTACAATTTTTATGTTGGTCATTTTTACATAAGGGGGCTCTAAGTATTTGTAATAATTAATTCAAAAAAACTAATAACTGTGATAAAAAATGAAATAAATTGAATTACTATATAATCAATTGCACGAATCTTAAAGCACGATCGTGTGGCTCTGGCATTGTCTTCTTCCTCCAGCCAAAGGACATGATTGGCCGAACCTAGAGCTTATTCAAAGCCTATTTCCCGGCCACCCAACCACCTCCCTAGCCGGACACCACTGCCACCACCTTCGTTGAGGTGGGTGCTATCGTCGGGCAACGACACGGACACCGGAAGGGTGGTTTTCGACAAACTCACAAGGTGTAAAATCCATGAAATTTCAGAAATTTTGCTCACTTAATCAGGTTCAATTGAGCCCGATTTCTCTCCTAAATGATCTAAGATTCTAGCCCACGAAGAAAGGAGTAGAGGAGGACCTATAACTGGGCTTACCGACGAGTGTGGTGGTGGTGCACCATGGCCGATGGTGGAGCTTTTCGGTGCTCTACAACAACACTGTCAACTTGCTCGGCTCCTTCAGGTAAAGTGTGGAAACTTCTGCTCTTAGCCTAGGGAAGCTTTTAAAAGGGTTAAACGGGGGAAAGGATGGGTGTAGCATCAATGACCATTAATGGCCATGAATGGAAAATTTCGGCCATCCATGGGTTCACTGAATTAAGCCCTATGTGGCTGTTTTTTGTTGTTGATGTTCTCTTAATGAACCAGGGAAGAAGAATCTAGCAAATGGAGGTGAGGAGACGAACTCTTGATCTCATATGTCCATTAATGGCCTTCTCTTTCCTCTTTCTCTCTTTTCCTTATTGGAGGAAGTGAATTCAGCCACTTTTGTGGCTGGACATGGTTGTCAACCTTCCCCTAACTAACTAGAGAGGAGGAACCTTGCTATGAGAGGGGAATTAAGGAGGCCATTGGCCTTCCATGGCCATGAATGGCCCTCTTTTCTTACTTTCTCTCTCCTCCATAAAGAGAAATGAAGCTTTTCTCTCTCCTAATCATCAAGGCCGATTTTGATGTCTCCTCCAGTCTAGTTGCACCCCACTAACCCATATTAATAATAAAAATGAGGTTAGCCCAAGTAGGGGAAATGGGTTTGAGCTTGGGTTAGCCCATTTGGGCTAATTTGACCTAACACTAGAGTAGAGTTGACCTTGGTCAACATGACCATTTGGGTTGACCCCAATGGGTCCTTGGTGACCCATTGGCATCCCCTAAGGTCTAGGAAGGCTTGGGTAGGGTTGGTTGGGCACCTTGGTGGTCACTTGACCCTTAGTTAGGACACTTTGACCTTTTTAAGGCTAGGGTTGACTTGAGTCAACTTAGCCTCTTTGGTTGACCCCAATGGGTCCTTGGTGACCCATTGACCTCCCATAGGGCATGGGAAGATCCAGGTGGGTCCCTTTGGCTAAGGGGGTGTCAACTGGGCATGGGTGATCTTAGTTTGACCTAATTAGGGCTTGAGTTGACTTTGGTCAACTTGACCTTTTTAGTTGACCTTAGTAGGTCCCTTTGGTTCTACTGGACCCTCTAATCGGTTAGTGATGTTGTGGTGGGGTCATGGAGTCATGGTGAAGCCCTCTGATCATCCCTAAGCTAGTAATTGGAATTCTACTATTTGCAGACCAAGGTGGTTCACACACTAATTCCCAAGTTCACCCCAATCTTTTGATACTTCCTAGGATTTTGTCATGACCCAGTCATGACAAAACCATCCTAGGGGTCTAGAAGTCTGAGGTATGTTACAAATCCCAATACATAAAAATAAAAATTTCATCCTCGAAATTCAATTTAGTTCTACGGGGTTTCAAGTATGAGAAGTAAAATATAACATCCCGAGAGGTTAAAGGGAATACCTGACGTAAAAAGCTCCAGGAACCTTTGCTGCATCAAGTCCCGTGGCTCCCATGTGTGCTCCTCTTGTCCATGATTTCTCTACAAAACCTTGACCAGCGGAACCTTCTTACATCGCAAGACCCGCATCCTAGTATCGTCTATCCGGATCGGCTCCAGGTGCACTGATCGATCAGAAGCTCATATGCTCATCTTTTGTCGTAATCTGCTGCTCCGGCCTAAGTAGAGCTCTCCTGATAGAGGAGACGTGGAAGACATCGTGCAAACTCACTAGCTCTGGCGGCAGCTCCAGTCTATACGCCAAGGGACTGATCCGCTCCAGGATACTGTAAGGCCCCATATATCTCGTACTAAGCTTCTTTCGACCACGCACTCGCGAGACTCCATGCATCGATCGTATCATCAAAAACACCCGGTCTCCTACATGGAACTCTACCTGACAATGCCGAGCATCGTAATACTTAGCATGTCTTCCCTGGGTCTCCAACATCCTGTCTTGAATCAACTGCACCTGAGCATCCGTATACTCGATGAACTCCGAGCCAAGTGCCTTCGGATCCTCATCCTGGATCCAAGACAAAGGAGTCCTGCATCTCCGTCCGTATAAAGCCTCATAAGGGGCCATGCCGATGCTGGATTGGTGGTTGTTGTTGTATGAGAATTCGATCAATGGTAATTGCCTCTCCCATGGCTCTCCGCGGTCCAGTATGCAAAGACACAACAAATCCTCCAGTGTCCGATTGGTGCGCTCTGTCTGTCCATCCATCTGAGGGTGGAAGATGATACTGAATGTCAATCGGTTCCCTAAATAAGTCTGGACCAACCTCCATTCCTTTGACGTAAATCACCCATCACGATCGGACACTATCTTCCTCGGCACTCCATGGTATCGGACGAACTGCTCTACAAACCTCTGCACCAATTCACCCACTTAAGCTTCCTTCCTGATCGGTAGAAATTTGGCCACCTTCGTCAATCGATCGACAATAACCCATATCGAGTCGTTCCCCGCATGTGACCGAGGAAGACCATGTATGAAATCCATGACAATATCATCGAACTTCCACTCTGGTACCGGAAGTGGCTGCAATAACCTGGCCGGACTCTTAAACTCGGCCTTCACTAACTAATAAGCCTCACAATGGGTCACGAAGTATGTGATGTCCCTCTTCATACCCGGCCAGTACATCGTCCTCTTCAGGTCACCCGTCATCTTGGTGACATCCGGGTGCACCGAGTACCTGCTATAGTGAGCCTCGGTCATAATGTCCTGCTGAATCCTGCCCCTAGCCAGTATGTACACCCGTCCTCTAAAGCATATCAACCCATCTCTCTCTTTATACTCACAGGACGTGCCTGCCTCCAAGGTCTTGAATACTAGCTCTAGCTTGTCATTCCTTCTCTGCTCAACCCTGATACGATCTCGAATATCATCGGTAGTGCTCATCGTGGCCAGATACTCCTCATAAAGCTTTGAGTCGTCCGAGGACACCAAGGTAATCTGCATATCCTCCATCATCCGTATCAGCTCCATAGTCATCAACTGGGGCTCTACTCCTGAAGTGGTAGCTCTACGGCTCAGTGCGTCATCCACCATATTTGCCTTCCCCAAATTATAGTGTAACGTATATGATGGAGATGACGGCCCTCAACATATTGAAGATGGTGACGGCGTGCCTACGGAAGAACTTTCTCCGCAACCAAATAAAGATTTGTGGCGCTGTGATGACCATGTGGAGCGTCGCCATAATATCTGTCCTGGACGCAAACCAATATATTAATAATTATTAATAATTTATTAATAATTATTAAATCATTTTTATGTTTGTTTTATTGGAATGTTATTTCTTTTTCATGTAATGTTTAAATTTCATGTGTGATGCATTTAAATTTTTGGGCTACATATAGCCATAACTTTGATGTAAGCCTATTTAAAGACATGTAATGGTTCATATTGAATTAGAAATGAATGAAAAGAAAAAAATCTAAACCCTAATTGGTTTTCCCCTCTTTCCTCCCTCTAGGAGTTCGGCTCCCCTCCTCCTCTCCTCTTTGGTCGCCAACAACCTTCTCCCTCCCCTCTCTAGTTCGTCCACCCCCCTCTCTCCCTCTTCTCCTTTGCTAAACCCGACCACCTACTTGTTCTTCAAGTTCGGCCAAAGCCAAGCCAACCTCTTCATAGCTCCCGACCTAGCCCTTCTCCCCACTCCTAGCTACCAACCACCACAACCCTCCCTTACAAAAGTCGGCCACCTCCATCACAAGAAACCGATCACCTTCATCAAGGAACCCGACCTCCCTCCACCACTTACAAAACCGAGACCCCCTTCTTAAAACCTAATCCGACCACCACCTTCCATAAATAAACCTAAAACCGACCATCTTTTCAATCCCTACCAAACCCGACAAACCGCCTTCCTATTTTTGGGGTGAAATATTCAGCCAAGGCAAGAAGATCTCAATTTGTGGGTCAACTCCGGCGTGAAGCGACGAAGGCGGACATGTTTATCTCCAACCGGCGTGACTCCGGCGGAGCCGTTGAAGAACGATCGAAGTAGAGAAATCAGAATCATCCATTCTGATAGGGTAACGAATCCTTTCTACCTATTGTGTTTTTCTTTTCCTAGATTAATTCATGTGGTGGTAGAGTCTTAGCGTTGAATTTTTGATAGCAATAAAAATTATATCGTGGTGATCTTTCAATTGCTTTTGTTGTCCCTCTTAATTTCCTTTAATTTCGAGAAAGTTTTGGCGAACCTTCGTTTTCTTTTGTTTGGAGAGATCTACCTTTTCCGAATCGTATTTTATTTGGTAGATCTCTTTTGGTACAACACCGCTCGTTCGGACCGGGTGAGTCCTTTTAGCCGGAAAGAATATTGGTCTATTGCCTCTATTCGATCCTAATCGGTTTGGCTACCCGTACGCTAGCATATAATTGATAGAATTAATTAACGTGGTGCTGCGTAGAATGATTGTGCGAGTATAGGATTGGATCGAGGAGAGGTATTCGAGCAAGTCCGTAGATTTATTCAGTGTCAACGTGCAAGCCTGCATCAATTTGGTATCAAAGGGAGGTTCACGTCAATTTCCTAATTGGCACCCTCCCCCTCTTAATATCACCTCAACGCGCACTTTGTATGCACGTTTATTTGCCAAAATTACAAAAAAAAATATTCTGGTCTGCCAATAGCGGCCTAAATTTCTTATTTTCCAGCAAAAATAATAATAATAAATTATAATCTTCAATTTATTTTCTGGAAGAAAACAAAAAAAAATATATTTTTATCCTAGTTACTAGGCGGGAACAATTCCATCTTTCATAGAGTTTAGTGGTTCAGGTTCCTTTTTCATTGCTTGTGACGTTTCGAGTAGATTATTCTGTCCCATCACCACTGAATATGGTATATGACCTATATGCTTCCAAGTTAGAGTATTCATATGCTAAGGAAATGACAAAGCACACCCCAGCCTTTCTTTCCAACCGTCCCCACATGTATTCTCACACTGAGAATGAGATACAAACATATGATGGTTACAGGAGTTCACAAAAATTTAGGGACTGGCTTAAGTGGGTAGATATTTACTTTGATTGTCACGAATGGGATTACCACCAACAGGTTAACATCGCCCAAGTGCGATTAGTAGGTCAAGACCGCGTGTTCTGGTAAAACGAAGACCTTCATGTTGGTAGGCATAAACACTCTTGGCCGTACATGCGTAGCTTGCTCTCGGATAGATTTGATCCCGCCTGTTGATACAGAAATTTCGCAACTGCGGAGAGAGGGTTAGAGAGGGGAAAGTGGATGTGGTGGTTGAGAATATTCTCCGATTCTATATCCGATAAAGGCAAGCGTACCTTATCGGTTATAGTATAGGATACTAAAGATTAGTATCAAGGTCGTATTTCCCTGGGGCGTAATGTCTACTTCTACTCAAAGGCGTTCGCTATTATTTTATCAAATGATATTTATATTAAATGTTAAACTAAAAACAGGAATTAAAGCACTAAAATAAAAAGAAAACTAAACTACTTGCAGGATAAAAAGAGTTAGAGCTAATAATAAAGAGGCGCACTCGATCAAGAATCACTTCAGCAGGAGACGATTAAGAAAATGCGATAAAAATCTGAACTTAATAGGATAAAGGTCCTTGACCGTGGAGGTTCCTAAAGCTTGAGCACGCTTCTCTCGAAGTCGTGCCCAACTGAGTTTAGGAAGGTCCGACCGACTCTCGTCTAAATCGGAGGCCTAAAACTCGCTTTACGCGGTGAACCCCACTATTGGATTTTACTCCAATCCGGGAGATTTGGACGTCTGCCTCTCTCGAGGGGTGCGTACAACTCCCTTTACTCTTGAATGCTCACTTCATTCTTTCGGCCTCTCGGCTAGCCCAGAATGAAAGCTAAGGCGGAGAGTATATATCGATAATATACCTCCAACCCGTGATTAATCAAGAGTAATTCAAGGCCCTAACCTAAAAAGAAAAGATTAATTAAAACATCATAACTTAATCGCTCTAACCTCGGATCATCAAGATCGAGTACAAGGAGGATTAGTTAATCATAATGGAGTGGAGGAGGGGGGATGAGTAGTAGAGCATAAAAATACAGGAATAAGAAAGGAGCACTTTTATTAATGAAAAAGAGATCTACGGCTACGAAATGGAAATTACAGGTGCATCAAAGTAAAACCTATTCTAGCCCTACAACAAGCTACTCAGAAGAAATGCAAGAGCTAAAAGCAAAACACTAAGCTAGGTTAAGAAAATAATTACAAAATAAGAGAGAGAGAGAGGGAGAGAGAGAGAAAGCATAAGAGGGGCCAAGAAATAGAGGGGCAGCACCTCCCCCTCTCCACAAAAGTTGCTGAAATGGAGAGGGGGGGTCTCAATTTATAGAATTTTTCTCGGGTTGGTCACGCCCTCCGACACGCCCTAGGGGGCGTGTCAAGGGGCGTGACAGTACTATGTTGACCTCGGGAGCTGAATTCTGGCGGGAATGATGATTATTTCGGTACGATGGTGGTCACGCCCTAGGTCACGCCCGTGACAGTGGGGCGTGACAGGCGTGTCAAGTCAAAGTCAGCAGTCGCAGGTCCATTAGACGTCGGAATCGGGGCAGTCACGCCCTAGGTCACGCCCGTGACATGGGGCGTGATAGTACTGTTGCGTGCAGCTGTGTAGAATGCATTGAAGGAGGCGGCAGACTTGGGGCAGAGGGCGACACGCCCCGTGTCACACCCTGGGACACGCCCGGGGAGGGCGTGTTGATGGGGCGTGACAGGTGATTTTTGGCGGGAACTTCATCTGGCGGCTTTCAACATCGGGAGCAGGTGACATGCCCTTGGTCACGCCCAGGGAGGGCGTGACAGGGGGGCGTGTCAGGGGATTTTTTTCTGGAAATTTGTTGAAACCTGCAAAAACAGAAAATAAATATTATTTATAATATTTACATAAAAATAAGCATAAAATAACATAAAGAAAGAGATTTAAAATGAAAATAACATATTTTTACCCTAATAAATTAAGCTAAAATATGCATCATCAAATTCCCCCATACTTATTATTTTGCTTGTCCTCAAGCAAAGACTACGAGTTAGAGAAAATAAAAAGGATTAATTGAAAAGTTTAAAAATGCTATAAACGAGTAAGACGGGAATTTAGAGGTAGAGAAATTTTTGAAAAAGAACCGAAAAGTCTTACTTTAACTTAGCACAGAATTTTATAAATTTTACTAAATATAAAAACAAATCATCCCAAATTTCTACAGAATTAAAACTTAATAAAGTAATGAGTAAAAAGTGCATTGAGTCACTACTAAAGCCTAAGAGACAAATTAAAATCATAGTCAATCAAGACAAAATTCAATATTTCTATCAAAAATACTTACTCAATCTAGTTTCTCGCTACTATACTTAAAAGTAAACGTAGAAAGCATGAATCATTAGGGCTCTAATTAGGCGTATAATTAGGCTTAGGTTTTTAAGGGTGCGATATTCAAAAAGATAAACACAAGGGATATTTGCACACTTAAAACAAAAAGAAAATGAGCTTTGCCAAAATAAAACTAGCCAAAATAAATTCTTTTCTTTTCTTTTCTTTTACTTTTTTTTTCAATAATTTTCATCATTTTTTTTTCATTTTTTTTATACTCAAAACTTTTCACTTTTGTAGCAAAAGATAACACAAAGATTTTCCACTAATTTTTTCAAAAAGATGCACATTTGTAATTAAAGCTCAAAAATAATTTTAAAGTGTGCATGCAGGTAGGCTATTTGGCCGTGGTGAAATAAAAAGTGGGGCTACAAAAAGGAAAGAAAAAGCACAAAAATGGCTAGCAATGGTTATTGTTAGGCGAGGTGCAAAGGCTCAAGCGTTACAAAAGAAATGCCTAAATCATTTTCATGCTTTCTAAATTTACTCAAAGTAAAGCTTTGAAATTTCAAAAGAGGATAAGCACACAAAAAAAAATTGAGAATTTGCTTTCATGAAAATAATGATAATAAGCGTCTAGACCGGTTTGTGTCTACTACACTTAATACAAATTAACGTTTAAAAAGATTTTAATAATGAAAAATAAGGGATGATGGGTTTTATAAAAGTAAAAGAAATAAAAGAAAGGCTATGGAAAAGTAAAGAAAAATTCAAATTTTTTTTCAAAAATAACATACTACCCTAAATAGGAACACTGCATGAGTCAACATACTACTCGCTAAACATATTTAAACAGAAAGTTAATCAAATTTATTCTAACTAAGCAAGTAGACATGAGCTTGAAAAAAAACAATAAAAAGCAAAGTAGCGGGGTACTAATTGATTTGGCAAAAATTAACTCAATTTAATTTGGGATTTTTTTTTCAAAAATATTTATATATATATATATTATTTTTATTTTTTTAAATATTATATATACAATTTTTTTTCTAAAGTAAAATATTAAGGGAACACTCCCCCATACTTAAAGTTAAACATTGTCCTCAATGTTTAAAGTTATGTATAAAGAGAGTGAGAAAAGAGAGAAAAGAGAAGAGAAAAAAAATGCAAAGAGAGGGAAAAGATGCTTCCCTAGCATGTGATGCCCAGACGTTTGAAATTGCGTCCCCCAAACTTGAGCTAAAGATCGGCTTCAGTCCAAGTTGCGAGGCGATAAGCTGCACAAACACGCGGGAGCTTATTCCTGCACAAAACAAAAAATAAAAAAAAACGGAAAACAAAAAAAGAAAAAGATAAGCAAGGGGTGCCTCCCAAGAGCGCTCTTTGTTTAAAACGTCGTTGAGCTCGACGTTTTTTGTTAGCTAAAAGGAAAATAAAAAGAGAAATGTAATGGCAGCTCACGCAAAACGCGTTTTGGCGCGAGTGCCAAAACATTTTTTAAGTAAATAAAAATATTTTTTTGTAATTTTTTATTTTTTAAATAAAACAAAAACAAGAAGATTTAGAAAAAGAAAAAAAACTAGAAAAAGAAACTATACTATTAGAAGGGGCGAAGAAGAAGTAGAAACTAAACTAGAAGGAAAAATAAAACAAGAAAAGAAAACAGACTTTTCGCAAGGAGGGGGAAGAGAAGAAAAAGAAGAAGGCGACGGCGGTTGATTACAAGGGAATGGTTGGATAGAAAAATCCGGTTGCTCCACCTGAATGGCAATCATTTCGGTAGATTGGGAGCAAATCGAGATATCCGAAAAATCAATCTCTTCAGAAGATCGAACACAAGAAAGTTCGTCTTCCTCGGAAACTTGAAAAAAAATCGGAATATCGGGGGAAATTTCCTCCTCGAGAGGTTGAAGGCACAATGGAATTTCTGAATAATCGTCTTCCGCAAGTGATTGAAGGCACTGTGGAATATCCGAAGATTCATCATTCGAAAGATAAATAGGAGGAGGAGGGGAAGAAAAAGATGCGGCCTCAGCAGCCAAAGCGTCAAAAATCACTTTGAAGTGAGCATTAATGCGTGCATCAAATGCTACACCATCAAAAATGACTTCATTTTCGCTAGAATCAAAAACGGGAGGCACGCAAACTTGCGGAGAAAAAGCGGAAAAATCTTGAGATGGAATGGATTGATGATCACCTTGGCCCCAAGAATGATCAGGGTGTTGCCACCCTGAGTAGTTCAAAGTCGGGCTAGGATCAAAATGTCCATTCAAGAAATTTCCGTAAGAATTAAAATCAGAAAAATACGGAGGAGAAGGGTAGGAAGGCGTTTGAAAACCATCGTAACCCCATGAAAAA
Source organism: Platanthera zijinensis (assembly GCA_039513925.1). Lineage (NCBI taxonomy): Eukaryota > Viridiplantae > Streptophyta > Magnoliopsida > Asparagales > Orchidaceae > Platanthera > Platanthera zijinensis. Next base: position 92,712,737 of record CM077080.1, read on the forward strand.
AAAATCGCGGACTGATCAATTTGGCCAAATTGATTCGATCCGGAAGGGATAAAATCATGGGAGGATGAAGGATACCTTACCCAACACTCCTCGCGAGAGTGACCGAACTTTGCACAATTAAAACAAAGATTAACCATTTAAAAAAAGTAAATCAACCGCGAAGGAGGGGCGAGAGAAGGAAAACAAAACAAAACGATAAAATTAATAGCTATCCTTTTTTCAAAATATCAAAACAGTCCCCGGCAACGGCGCCAAAAACTTGATACAGAAATTTCGCAACTGCGGAGAGAGGATTAGAGAGGGGAAAGTGGATGTGGTGGTTGAGAATATTCTCCGATTCTATATCCGATAAAGGCAAGCATACCTTATCGGTTATAGTATAGGATACTAAAGATTAGTATCAAGGTCGTATTTCCCTGGGGCGTAATGTCTACTTCTACTCAAAGGCGTTCGCTATTATTTTATCAAATGATATTTATATTAAATGTTAAACTAAAAATAGGAATTAAAGCACTAAAATAAAAAGAAAACTAAACTACTTGCAGGATAAAAAGAGTTAGAGCTAATAATAAAGAGGCGCACTCGATCAAGAATCACTTCAGCAGGAGACGATTAAGAAAATGCGATAAAAATCTGAACTTAATAGGATAAAGGTCCTTGACCGTGGAGGTTCCTAAAGCTTGAACACGCTTCTCTCGAAGTCATGCCCAACTGAGTTTAGGAAGGTCCGACCGACTCTCGTCTAAATCGGAGGCGTAAAACTCGCTTTACGCGGTGAACCCCACTATTGGATTTTACTCCAATCCGGGAGATTTGGACGTCTGCCTCTCTCGAGGGGTGCGTACAACTCCCTTTACTCTTGAATACTCACTTCATTCTTTCGGCCTCTCGGCTAGCCCAGAATGAAAGCTAAGGCGGAGAGTATATATCGATAATATACCTCCAACCCGTGATTAATCAAGAGTAATTCAAGGCCCTAACCTAAAAAAAAAACATTAATTAAAACATCATAACTTAATCGCTCTAACCTCGGATCATTAAGATCGAGTACAAGGAGGATTAGTTAATCATAATGGAGTGGAGGAGGGGGGATGAGTAGTAGAGCATAAAAATACAGGAATAAGAAAGGAGCACTTTTATTAATGAAAAAGAGAGCTACGGCTACGAAATGGAAATTACAGGTGCATCAAAGTAAAACCTATTCTAGCCCTACAACAAGCTACTCAGAAGAAATGCAAGAGCTAAAAGCAAAACACTAAGCTAGGTTAAGAAAATAATTACAAAATAAGAGAGAGAGAGAGAGGGAGAGAGAGAGAAAGCATAAGAGGGGCCAAGAAATAGAGGGGCAGCACCTCCCCCTCTCCCCAAAAGTTGCTGAAATGGAGAGGGGGGGTCTCAATTTATAGAATTTTTCTCGGGTTGGTCACGCCCTCCGACACGCCCTAGGGGGGGCGTGTCAAGGGGCGTGACAGTACTATGTTGACCTCGGGAGCTGAATTCTGGCGGGAATGATGATTATTTCGGTACGATGGTGGTCACGCCCTAGGTCACGCCCGTGACAGTGGGGCGTGACAGGCGTGTCAAGTCAAAGTCAGCAGTCGCAGGTCCATTAGACGTCGGAATCGGGGCAGTCACGCCTTAGGTCACGCCCGTGACATGGGGCGTGACAGTACTGTTGTGTGCAACTGTGTAGAATGCATTGAAGGAGGCGACAGACTTGGGGCAGAGGGCGACACGCCCCGTGTCACACCTTGGGACACGCCCAGGGAGGGCGTGTCGATGGGGCGTGACAGGTGATTTTTGGCGGGAACTTCATCTGGCGGCTTTCAACATCGGGAGCAGGTGACATGCCCTTGGTCACGCCCGGGGAGGGCGTGACAGGGGGGCGTGTCAGGGGATTTTTTTTCTGGAAATTTGTTGAAACCTGCAAAAACAGAAAATAAATATTATTTATAATATTTACATAAAAATAAGCATAAAATAACATAAAGAAAGAGATTTAAAATGAAAATAACATTTTTTTACCCTAATAAATTAAGCTAAAATATGCATCATCACCTGTCTTCGCCCTACTGACACCAAGCCTATAAGTGAGTATCATTATGGCATTAGTTCGATACCTGCCTTTAAGAATGATTATAAACCAAACGCCCAGACCAAGCGATAAATAACTGATGATTTGACTAACCTTAAACAAGGGAACAAGTCGGTCTCGGATTATATACGTCTTTTTAAGGATATGATGGTTAGAAGTGGTGTGAAGGAGTTGCAAGAGATCACCCTCTCTAGGTTTCGTAAGGGGTTAAACCCCTACATCATGGGTAAATTACTGCGTTATTGTCACACCGATCTAGACACCACTTGAAATACGGCATTAGAAATTGAGAAGCACCATCTTCCTAGGAATAAATCTAACTCGTGTCAGACCGGAAAGGCCGTATTAGGACCACCATCCCCGGTTAGGGAAACCTCTCCTAATAGGTCATTTGTTATGGACTCGATAGATGTTATCACTAGGGTTATGCCTTTGTTAGCCTCGACATCTAAGCCCCTAGAGATAGTGACTGATACCCCTGAGGATGTTGATGTTGATATACGATCTCTGGATTTTGAGGATGACCCCGTAGGTGAGAGTATTTTGACATGTTCGTTAGTTCCCGGTGATTCTGATGCGTCTGAGTCTTAGGGAATCCCTAGTGATCTAGAAGACGATGTTTGGGATGATGATGATAGTCAAAGCTGTGAGAGTATCTGTTTGCCTATTACGTTCCCTACTAGCGTTGTGTCTATGCACCATAGTATTGAGTGCCCTCTCTCGGATACGATCCCCATCGCATTAGAGCCTATGATTATGCCCATTGAGACTTTATCTGACTTTCCTAAGGAGCCTGTGAGTGAGGATTTTTTCATTGTCATGGACGACCCTGACTTAGTGGATGTTTCAACTGATTAGTAAGACTCACCTTATGTGAGAAGGTTATGTTTGTATGATTTTAGAGCTAAGAACTCGAATGATAGTTATTTGATGATATCACCATTGTCTGAAGTTCCATCTGAATTAAATTTTTCGTCGGGTTCGATTTTGCCCATTATTGAGAACTTTACTGATTATGACAAACGAATTGTCTAGTGTGTTGGAAGAAATTGCAAGCGAGGAAGTGATATTTTTGAATGATTCTTTGGTTTTACCCCCAGATGAGAGTTCATTGAAGTTATCACAGATCGGTGAAAGTTATTCTGATTTGGATTTTATCCCGGGTTTGATTTTACCGACCCTTCCTCCTATCTAAGAGGCTACATTAGTTGACGATTTAGGACGTGGCATCGGTAGTCCTAGACTGAGTTGTTGTGACACGCCCACTCTTTTAGTTCCTACCTTGGCATTGTCTCAGCACTTAGATATTAGTACGTTGAACGCGTTAGTTTTTGGTTTGATCACCGCACCGCGTAGATCTGACTACGTGACACATTTGACTATTCATTTCTCTGCGTGTCTAGCTACGGTTCTATCCTCATCTGATTTTGATTCTTTGACTATTGTGCCTCTGGATGTGGTGTCTCCTTCACATACCTATATCCCACACCCGGTCACACGTATTTACCCACCGCCATTTGATGACCCTTTTTCCCACACGTTAGTGACCAAGGTTAGGCCCCATGAGTTGTATCGCTCGCACCTCTTATCACATCCGGGAGCGTCCAACTCTTTTATTATTTATGATGAGCGGTTTCCCTTGGCATATCTTCATGCCAAGAGTGAAAATATTAATTAAAAAATTAGGGCTGCGAATTTGAAGCCTATGAAAATCATCTTTGATTATTAGGCTCCCGTACCCCCGGACTTAACCCCCTTATCCTCTATATTTGGGATAATTCATGTAGCCCACGGTTTCACTCCTCACGATTGTATGATACTTAGGCGCACTTTAAGAGAATTAATCACTCAAGTTGCATCTTATTATTTACTTTCTAGTTTATCGCCAAAACTCGCACTAGATTATGCTCATCATGATTACATTTTATATAAGCACATTAGTGAAGCGCTAACCACGCCATATAAATCTTATCAATTTCATGCTAGCTTACATAAAAGAGCGTCTCACTATATGATTGGCGATTTAGTTTTCATGAGTCTTGTCCCTAAACCGTTGCTTTCGGGCGCTATAGAAAGTTGGCGAGTTGTCAAGTTGGACCTTTTTTGGATTTTAAAGAAATTAGGAGAATACACATATCATTTGAAGTTTTCCACTGATTGGGGTATTTGTAACGCCCCGAAACTCAATAGGGTGACGGGTGGTGTTTTGAGACAAATATGTGTTTTGGCAGGGGTGATACGGCCTGGGACACAGGCGTGTCCCAGGGCGTGTCATGTTCGGGTTTCAGTGTCGGCTGCGCGGTCATCGATTTTGGGGTCGACGATCGCCGAGAGGCTGAACACGGCCTGGGACACGGGCGTGTCCCAGGGCATGTCAGTCACTCGTCGAGTGTGGTGCACACGGGCCATGACACGGGCATAGACACGGGCGTGTCACATACGACACGGGCATGTCTGGTGCCGTGTCACAGGCCGTGTCCTTCTCGGGTTCAGAATGTTGGTCGCTGCACACGAGGCGTGACACGGGTCATGACACGGCCGTGTCACATGCGACACGGGCGTGTCGGAGGCCGTGTCGAATGCCGTGTGCTGGTTATCGAGTCGGTCGAGAAGGCAAATGGGTGACACGGCCATGCACACGGCCGTGTTGCAACCCGTGTTCGGCCCAGATTTTGTAAATTTGGGCTGAATCGTAGCCGTTTGATTTCCTTGGCTTGGGATCTGACGGCTGGGGGTGGATGCTGGCGGTTTAAACCCAGAAATAGGGTTTGCAATCCCTCATTTCATCCCCTTGGTTCTCTTTCTAAAGTCTAGAGAGAGGGGAGAGCAAGGAGGAGGAGGAAGGCCAAGATCCGGCCTCCGGTGGAGCTTCGGAGCTCCGAATTGCGATCCGAGTTCAGATCTGCGAAGGCGACGCCGTTGCAGTGCTTTCCAACCGCGTAGTTTTTCATGGCGCCGCGGAAGAACGCAAGGGTTACGATTTCTCATCCTAGGGCATGTGAAGCCCTCTTTTTCTTTGCATAGGAAGCCCGCTCTCGCGAGTGAGCGAAGAGTTGGAGCGTTCCTTGGGGTAGATATGTGAAGTCCCCCTTGTATAGGGTCCGTATGCGAAAACGGGCATAGGCATTGTGTGTGAAGCATATCCGGACAAGTAGAGCCGGATCGGTGATGTTGCATTGCATATGAACCTGGGAAGACTCCGGGTGTTTGGGCGTTTTTCGGGTTTTCTACGTGGTAGATTGCAGCAGGGAGCCTTGGGGATTAACTCCAAGGTGCACCCGGAAAACAGGGCAAAAGCGGGTTTTGCCAACATGATGGCCGAGGAGCCAACGTGAACATAACCGGGTTATGTGATTGTTGTGGCGGAAACGAGACTCGGTGAGTCTTGACCTGCGCATATGGCTTAAATTGTCATTGCAGAATGAGCATGGGTCAGGCGGAACCGTACCCGATCTATGTCGTTCGGTGGGACCGTTGGCATGAATGAGAGTCTTCGACGGTCTATGACTTAAATTGTCGTGACCAAGGCCATGAATACAAAATGCTCATATGATTGGCCGTCCAAGGGGCGGTGGTGGAACGGGAACGTCTATGGCTTGAATTGACGTGACGTTGGCCGGTTCGCCATGAATGTGCCCTGTGTGCACGAGGTGTGTGGCCGTGCGAGCCTACGCCTGTGATGGAGTGTGTTTACACTATTTTGATGGCCTATACTAATAAAGTGCAGGGAAAGAGCATCGTCGCCCCGATTTTGGGGGCGGGATCGTTATAATTGGTCAGCATAGCTGGCCGTTGCTTTTGTTTACAACCGGGCGGTGGATTGTTGCTTGCAGGTGCTGCGGAGCCGAGCGGGAAATAACGGGCTAAAGCCCAAGTTGCTGAGCCGGCCCTCGAAGGCCTAATTTTGAGTGTTTCATTGTAATCATGTGTGGCCGGCCTGCGAGCCGAAGTATGAAAACACTTTTATGTCAAGCAAACTGTGTAAGGCCTTTAGGCCATTTCTATTTCTGTGTATTGAAACATTCCTGCGGGTGTTATTGTAGTGGACATTCATGCTTTTGGCTGGGTTCTTTCATCTTGCAACTTAATTTTAATGCTTCCGCTAGGTGTTTGTGTAGGACGTGCAATTGGTTTAATGGTTTCCACGCGTAACCAACCGGTCTGTCCGTAGTATATGGCGTCGGGCCCCGGCCGGACCTACTGCTATATGCTATGCGATGGATAGGGGTGTTACAAATTGGTATCAGAGGGAGGTTTCGATCCTCCGACCTATGGGTTATGGGCCCACCACAAATTGGTATCAGACTACTGGTTTCGGTCAAACTTAAATGAATTCGTGGGCAAATTCACTTTAAGGGGTGGTGAGCACATGTGTGTGCGTCATCATTATAACATGAAAAGAACCCATAAATGTCCACTTAGGAATGAAAATACACATGTTTGAGGAACCTGCGTGTTCCTATAATTGCTGTTTGCAATAGTATTTGGTCGTTTATCAGTGTTTTGCACGATTATAGGTGACTAGAAGTTGTGCTGGGCCGTCAAAACGGCCAGGTTCTGAGGCAAGCAGTGCGCCAAGTGAAGCGCCTGCAACACCTCCGTCTGCCGAGACCATTAGATTGGTGGAAGAAGCTGTCTTTGCTATGATTAATGTGCAACCTGCAAGATAGGTGCAGCAGCCTGCTCCTGCGGGGGAGCAAGTGCCGCTCCAAGCGGCGGAGCCTAGAAGGGTTGAGCAGGTTGCGGTGGAGCCGGAGTTTCCTCGGAGAGCAACTGAGAGACAGCTTAAGCATGTGATGGGCTTCCATCCACTGATGTTCTCGGAAATGGGAACCCCGACCCATGCTGAAGATTGGCTCTCAAGAGTCAATAGGGTGATGATAGCAACTGAAACAGAAGAGTGGCAGAAGACCACAATAGCGACGTTCCTATTGGATGGGGACGCAAGGTTATGGTGGGAAGGTCTAGAGCTACACAAGTTGAGGGGAAGGCCGTTGGCCGAAGTATCTATGGAGGAATTTTCGAGACTGTTCATGGCTCGATACCTCCCCTCAACGCAGAGGATCGCACTAGAGAACGAGTTCCAAAAGTTGGTGCAAGGAGATAGCACTATAGACGAGTACCTCCACGAGTTTACTCGGTTGGGGAGATATGCTAGCGCTACCTTTGCCGATGAGGAGCGAAAGACTAACCGCTTCTATGAAGGGTTAAGAGATGAGCGCAGGTTGCTACTGTCAGGGCCCATGGCGCAGGGTTTCCTAACCTTGGTCAACTCGGCCCGGTCCTTGGAGAAGGACATGAGAAATGTGCAAGCTAAGAAGGAATCTGGTGGGAAGAAATCAGAGTTCAAGGTGCCGACTACGTCGAAGTCGGGCTATCGAAGATTCTACAAGAAGGCTAGGACGTCAGGTCCAGCTTCTTCTACAAGTGCCTCGGGGTCAACTACCAATCGAACCCCATGCGCTTGTTTCACGTGTGGAAAGACGGGGCACTTTGCCCGCGATTGCTGGAGCGGACGCCCAAAGTCCGAGAGAAAACAAGGAGCTACTTACGAAGAGAAGGGTGATGACTAGATTTAGTCATCATATTTTGGGGTAGCTTAGTATGAAAAATTCCTATTTTAATTATTTATTTTAAGTATTTATATGCATGTTTTGTTTTATTTCGTCTTGAAGTCTTTTTGCGTTAAGATATTTTAATTTCTAGTTTTTTTGCTTGTTATGTTGCAAATTTAATTATTGTTATGTTATGAGATTAAAATCTATAGTTTTTATTATATATTTTTATTATATTATGTGTTATGTGTTATGTGTTATGTGTTGTGTTAGTTAAGTTAAGTTTAGTTTTAACAACATGTTACTTATTTATGTGTTATTATTATGAGAACTAATATTATGTTTTTTTTATATGTTGTTTTGTAGGTGCAACCCTAATCAAGCTAGCCGAGCCCACTTCATGCAACCCACTTCTCCACTTGGTGCATGGCCGGCCACCATGCAGCCCCCTACATGAAGCCCAAGCACTCTCCAAGCAGAGCCCAAGTCTACTCCTACCCGACCCCAACTTGGAGCAGCCCACTTGATCATCAAGTGTAACCTGTGCACCACAAGCCCACATTATGGAGCAGCCCATGCAGCTTTGGAAGCCTACCCGAGCCCTATAACAGCAGCCCACATGCCTTGGCCGGCCATCCTTTGGTTCCTCTCATGCATACATATTTTTCCCTTTATTATTTTTTCTCTCTCCTCATTATTGCATGCATATATTCATCCCCCTAAGCATGGCCGAACCCCCCTCTCTTGCCTCTTCTACATAATTCCATTCATTCCCCCTCCCCATTTTTATATTCCCTATGTCATTCCCATTATACAAATGCATGCATGAACCCCTCTCTTTCTTCTTTCATTAAACACATGCATGCATTTCTCTCCCCTCCATTTAATACCATGCATGAACATTTCCCCCCCCTATGGCCGGCCACCCCTTGGGCTTCCCCTATTCTAGATGCTTCCATCTCTCCTATAAAAGGAACCCAAGACCCATGCTTTAAGAGTCTTTTTTTTTGGGTGTTAGTCTTTGAGTTGGATTGAGAGTTGATTTTGGAGAGTGAGCTTTGGAGATTTATGCTTCAAGAGAGTACTTTGTAATTTTCAATTCTAGTTTCTTTTGCATTATTGTAATCTCCTTTCATCATAATATAATTTGTTTCTCTTTAATATTGTTTCTCTTTTATCTTTGCAAGTAATGAAAATGTTTCTCTCTTCTTTTATTTTGTCTTCTTTTTCAATCATGAGTAGCTAATTCCTTCTTAGCATTTGATCACGAGGATCCATGATTTGAAATGAGAACTATTCTTATTTCATAGTTTTATTCTTGCGTTATTCAACTCGGTCCTTCTTTGAATAATCATTTCGTCGACTCCGTATTTCCGGTATACGGTAGTAGGCTCATGATCTCATATTCGAGTAGCCGAGAGGCTCGTGAATGTGAAAGATCACTCAAAGGAGGAAGGAGTTGAATGCAACCCTAGAAATAGGGCGACGTAAATCTTCCGGATTGGAGTCAAATCCAATAGTACGGATCACTTCGATAATGCAACTTTAGGCTTCTTTGGTTTGTAAAGAGATTTCGATCAAAGAGTCTATAAGTTAGGAGGCCTAATGCTCTAGCGAGATTTTGTCTCATTTTCGGATCCGTCACGGCCGAGTTGGATTTTGCAATTTTAAAACTATGCTTCTTTATTTTCTCGTTTCATTTCATGGTGAATCTATGATCAAGTGCTAGCTTTTTATTATAAGTTTTTTCGTCTTGCAAATTGTCTTTCATTTTAAGTAAAAGAAATTCTAAAAAAAATCCAACTATTTTCCGATAGGATAATATTTCAAGCGTGAGTAGCCGTACTTGACAGCCCCGTGTTTAAATACGACCTTGGTACTACAATTCGACAGGTACGCTTGCCTGTTCGGGTTTTGGCCCACCAAGTTTTTGGCGCCGTTGCCGGGGAGTTTTCTTCGTCAATATTTTGAAAACGCTTGCGCTATTACTTCTACAAAAATAATAAAAAAAATTATATTTTATATATTTTAATATTTATAATCAATCCACTTCACCTTATTTCTACCCCACCTAAAATCTCTCGAAAAGGGTAAGGGGATTTAAGCGCCACCATTTTACCTAGTACCGGGCGAACCCTTCACCGGGTAGTCCTCGGGAAGTTCGAGAGCGAAGCCGTAAAAAAAAATCTATTCAAAAAAAAAAAATTCCTTTCTTTTCCTCTTTTTCTTTCTTTTCCAAGCTTTCATTTTCATCTTCCCTCATTTTCTTTGCTAGTGCATGACCCGAGCGAATCCGTCGCTACTTGTTGATTTGGACCCGAAAATCGAACGCTCCTTTCAGAGACAACTACGATTCGGGGCTTCCACTTCTCAAACAGCGGTTGAGGATTCCTACGGGGATTGTAATTTTAATTCTGAAATGGGAGACCCTAACCCAGAAATGGCTCAGCAAAGGACCATGTCCGATTATGCTCGACCCAATCTGGAGGGGACTGAGACAAGTATTGTTCGACCTGCGATTGCGAACAATAACTTCGAGCTTAAGCCTAGCATCATACAAATGGTGCAACAATATGTACAGTTCGACGGATTATAAGATGAAGATCCGAACTTACATATTGCTAATTTTCTCGAAATCTGTGACACCTTCAAAATCAATGGTGTCTCAGACGATGCGATAAGGCTAAGACTCTTCCCATTCTCCTTAAAAACTAAAGCCAAACAGTGGTTGAGTTCTCTTCCAAGAGGATCAATCACTACTTGGAACATTTTAACTAAAAAGTTTCTTTCTCGCTACTTCCCCCCCGTCAAAACTGCTAAGCTTAGAAATGATATTACTTCTTATTCTCAAATTGCTTCTGAGACCCTCTATGACACTTGGGAGAGGTTTAAAGAGCTTTTGAGAAGATGCCCACATCATGCTCTGCCTGTATGGTTGCAGGTCCAGACATTCTATAATGGGCTAAACCAAGAGACTAAGCAAATGATAGATGCCGCTTCCGCTGGTTCTTTAGACCGCAAAACTCAGGAAGCCGCTCTTGAGCTTATCGATGACATGGCGATGAACACTTATCAGTGGAATTCGTCCAGGTCTCGCCCATCTAAACTTGCAGGTATCTATGAAGTGGATTCGGTGACGCAACTGGCGATGCAAGTGGAAATGCTCAACAAGAAGATCTCGGAGATGACTGCTCCCTCCGCCGCTAAGGTATATGAAAATGCTGTTGCTGCCGAGCAGGTGGATTATCTGGGGAACATACCCAAGCCTGCTCAAAATAATTCTACCAATAATTTTTCTGCTTTTTCGAATTTTTCTTCTCCTCCTGGTTTTAATGCTGCTACGAATTTTTATCATCCTGGATGGTGTAACCATCCAAATTTCTCGTGGAGTAATAACGCTAACGCCATACGCCCACCACACAATTTTACACCACCACCACCACCGCAACAAAATTTTCAAAAACCTTCCCCTTTGGAAGAGATCCTCGTTAAATATATAAGCTCGAACAATGCCACTATTAGAAATTTAACAGGATCAATGAAAAACTTAGAAAATCAAGTCGGCCAACTCGCCAAGGCCTTTTCCGAGAGACCACCTGGAACTCTTCCCTCAAACACTGAGCCTAACCCAAGGGAGCACGCAAATGCGATTTCCCTTCGGAGCTGTAAAGTTGTTAACGAGCCCACCCCAAGGGAAGAGCCAAGGGTGATTGTCCCTCTTGTGTTTACCCCCATGGAAACTGACAACTTAGATCTTGAAAAAGAAAACTCAGAATTTGAAAAAGAAAAGGATAGCTCTATTATTTCTGATTTTGAAAAAGACAAAAATGGTTTTCAAAATGATGCTCCAATTGTTCTAAAAGAATTTCCGCCACCTCCTTATCCGGCTAGACTTAGGAAGGAAAAATTAGACGATCAATACAAACGCTTCCTTGAAATGTTCAAACAAATTCACATTAATTTGCCATTTCACGAAGCGATTAGTCAAATGCCAAAGTATGCGAAGTATCTTAAGGACTTATTAACGAACAAGACGAAATTGGAGAACTTATCACATGTAACATTGAATGAAGAATGCTCGGCGGTTGTTAAGAATTCTAATCTGCCTAAAAAGATAAATGACCCGGGTAGTTTTTCCATTCCGTGCGTCTTTGGTGATCTGTTCGTTAAACACGCCTTAGCGGATCTAGGAGCAAGCATCAATTTGATGCCTTTTTCACTATTTAAGAAGTTAGGATTGGGCACTCTGAGCCCTACAAGAATGAGTATCCAATTAGCTGATAGGTCTATTAAGTATCCACTAGGTATCGTTGAGGACGTGCTAGTAAAGGTCGACAAATTCATCTTCCCGGTGGATTTTGTCATTCTTGATATTGAAGAGGACGTCGAGGTTCCTCTTATCCTTGGACGACCATTTCTGGCCACCTCTCGAGCAGTTATAGACGTTAGTAACGGAAAGTTGTTTTTGCGTGTGGGAGATGATGAGGTCACATTTTCAATCAATCAATCCATGAAAAATTCTTTAAAAAATGATGACTCATGTTTTTTCCTTGATGTTTTAAATGAAGACTCCTCTCTTTCTCTTTCAAATATTTCTTCCAATGATTTTTCTTCCTCTTTTTCTGATGTTTCTACAAATGTTTTTGAGGACACGGTTATGTCCGCACAAGCCAATTTTGCAAATGAACCAGTGTTTAGACAAAAAAATTATGAAAAACTTATTTTTGAAAATGAAAAAGTTTTAAAGAACTCCTACGAGGAACCACCCAACTTAGAACTCAAATCCCTTCCCGAACATCTCAAATATGCCTTTATTGAACAAAATTCCAAATTACCCGTTATAATCTCGGCTTTGCTTTCTCAATCCGAAAACGATCAATTGATCGAACTACTACAAAAGTATCGCCGAGCTATAGCGTGGCAAATTTCCGATATTCCTGGCATAAGCCCTTCCTTTTGTACCCACAAAATATTTTTTGAAAATAATCCTAAGGGTGTAGTTCAACCACAACGTCGTCTTAATCCGAATATGAAAGAGGTTGTGAAGGGAGAGGTGCTTAAGTTATTAGATGCGGGGATAATCTATCCTATTTCCGATAGTCAGTGGGTAAGTCCTGTTCAGGTTGTTCCTAAGAAGGGTGGGATCACGGTAGTGACAAACGAAAACGACTTAATTCCAACTAGGACGATAACGGGATGGAGGATGTGCATCGATTACCGTAAACTAAACGATGCCACTCGAAAAGATCACTTCCCCCTCCCCTTTATCGATCAAATTTTAGAACGTTTGTCCGGGCACAATTTTTATTGCTTCCTCGACGGTCTCTTGGGATACTTTCAAATCCCTATCGCACCCGAGGACCAAGAGAAGACGACATTCACTTGCCCCTTCGGAACTTTTGCTTATCGTAGAATGCCTTTCGGATTATGCAACGCACCCGCCACCTTTCAGCGGTGTATGCTTGCCATTTTTGATAAATACGTAGAGAATATTATGGAAATATTTATGGACGATTTTTCTGTTTTTGGCGACTCCTTTAATTTATGTTTAGAAAATTTGGAAAAAGTTTTACAACGATGCGAAGAAATGAATCTAGTTTTAAATTGGGAGAAGTGCCACTTTATGGTACGTGAAGGCTTAGTCCTTGGCCACAACATTTCCGCTAGGGGAATTGAAGTGGACAAGGCAAAAATTGAAGTAATTGAAAAGTTACCGCCGCCTACAAATATTAAAGCGATTAGAAGTTTTTTAGGGCATGCGGGTTTTTATCGACGATTCATTAAGGACTTTTCAAAAATTACTAAGCCTCTCACCCACCTTCTCAAAAAAGACACTCCCTTCGTTTTTGATGAATCTTGTCTCGCGGCATTTGAATTAATTAAATCAAAACTTATAAACGCTCCTATTTTGATCGCCCCAGTTTGGGATTTACCATTCGAAATCATGTGTGATGCGAGTAATCATGCGGTAGGTGCGGTTTTAGGTCAACGAATCGCTAAGAACTTTCATCCGATTTTCTACGCTAGTAAAACTCTCACTTCTGCTCAAGAAAATTACACCACGACGGAGAAAGAGCTCTTGCAGTTATTTTTGCTTTTGATAAATTCCGACCGTATGTTACTCTTTCCAAGGTTATTGTTTTCACGGATCATTCCGCTTTGAAGTACCTCCTTTCTAAACCGGATGCCAAGCCGCGTCTTATCCGTTGGATCCTCTTACTTCAAGAATTCGACTTGGAGATTCGGGATAAGAAAGGAGCGGAAAACTTAGCAGCTGATCATCTCTCTCGTCTTGAAAATCCCAATCTAGATATTTTAAATGAAACTTTTATTAATGACTCTTTTCCGGATGAGCGTCTTTTTAATATTTCTTCATCTCCTACCCCCTGGTTTGCCGATCTGGCCAATTATCTTGTGGCCCGGGTCCTTCCAAAAGAATACTCCACTCACCAAAAGAAGAAATTCTTTTCGGAGTTGAAGTATTACTTTTGGGAAGACCCATTTCTATTTCGCATTTGTTCGGACCAGGTGGTAAGGAGATGTGTTTCACGGGAAGAGGGTCATCAAATTTTAAAATATGTTCATGAAGGTCCGACTGGTGGGCACTATCAGGCTAACCGCACCGCACACAAAGTACTTGGTGCTGGCTTCTATTGGCCAAGCATATTTAAAGATGCACAAATCTTTGTGGGCGGGTGCGATCGATGCCAGCGGACTGGAAATCTCTCAAATAAAAATGAAATGGAACAAAACTACTTTCTCGAGTGCGAAGTTTTTGATCTATGGGGCATAGACTTTGTCGGCCCATTTCCCTCCAGCTTAGGAAATAAATATATTCTAGTCGCAGTCGATTATGTTTCTAGGTGGGCAGAGGCCCAAGCTCTACCAAATACTGACGCGCGCGTGGTCATAAACTTCTTAAAAAAATTATTCTCTCATTTTGGTTTTCCTCGAGCGATCGTTAGTGATAGGGGCAGTCATTTTTGCAACACTCAACTCGCTAAAGCTTTAACTAAATATGGCGTTACACATAAATTGTCAACTGCTTATCACCCCCAGACTAACGGTCAGGTCGAGGTAGTCAATCGAGAACTTAAGCGAATTCTGGAAAAAACAGTGTCTACTTCTCGTAAGGATTGGTCCCTAAAATTAGACGATGCTCTTTGGGCCTATCGGACAGCGTACAAGACCGCCATCGGTTGTACTCCTTTCCGATTGGTCTATGGAAAATTGTGTCATCTTCCGGTTGAAGTAGAACACCGTGCGTACTGGGTATTAAAGTTTTTTTAATTTCGATCCGCACTCGGTCGGCGAGCGTAGAAAAAACCAACTAAATGAGCTTGACGAGTGGCGAGCGTACGCATATGAAAATAATAAAATTTATAAAGAACGCACGAAATTGTATCACGATAAGAACCTGCGCCACCCTAAAACGTTTAAACCAGGCGATCAGGTTCTTCTTTTTAATTCGCGTTTACGTCTCTTCCCGGGAAAGCTTAAATCTAGATGGTCCGGACCGTTTGCGGTCAAGGAGGTTTTTCCTTACGGCACTGTGCTACTTTCACACCCCGATAAGGGGGACTTTAAAGTTAATGGCCATAGACTTAAACTCTATTTCTCTAATGATTCTGTGACTCCTGCAAAGGAGAATCTTCTTTTTGATTCTTAGTATTATGTTCTGATGGACATTTTTATTTTTATTTTTTGGACTACTATATTTTTATGAAACTCTTTTATTTGAACAGTTGTAATAAAAAAAAACATTATCGGGCATCTGCCCATGGACTCTATCTTTTTTGCTTTTATTTTGCTCTTTCTACCGGAGGCCAATCAAGTCCATGATCGTGGTCGCCGCTCCGCCGTTGCTGATATTAGATGGATCAAGTCATACCTGCTGACGATCAAGTACCCTAAAAAGCAAGCATGGGGGAGTGACATCCGCCTTCATCTCACGACCCCGGGGAAGTCCTGTTCTTTTTAGTTCTTTATTTTTCCTGCATTTTTCTTTTTCTCTTCTTCTCAGTCCCCTTCTCTTTTTCTTTATGTTTTCTTCATTAAGGGCAATGAAGAATTTAAGCATGGGGGGTATAGTTTCTTTTGGTCTTTCTTTATGTTTTTCTTCTTCCAAAAAGAAAAGAAAAAATTATGTTTTAAATTAGTATAGTATTTTATGTCATCAAAATCTAAAATCCAAAAAATTATAAAATATAAACCCAAAAAAATTAGAAAAACAAAAAATCAAAAAAAAATTGTGCTAAAATCTATTTGAAAAACAAAACCTAAAATTATTTTCTATCTTTATTTTCATGTTGCTTCTAGTGAAGTGTAGGCCCATGCGGTTTCTTAGTTCTATATAGATTACTTTGAAAATGTTTTTCTAAACCTAGCATTTTAACATAGTCTAGTTCTACTAGTTTCTTTTTCTTAAATATAGGCATCCGGTTTTTAAGTTATAAGCTAGCAATGCGTAGTTATGTCTTTTTATTCGGTTAGTTACTTACGAATGGTTGCTAGGTATCATTAGTCCTTTTTCATTTGCGGGGTAGTCTTTCTTGGTGTCTAGAACTTGTACCAAGCTACTCTCGAAGCATTTGCGTCGTTTTTTATGTTCTTTAGAAATGATTTAGGCCACCATTTGAATAGTTTGAGCTTTTCTTGGCCACCGAAAACAAAACCCTTGCAAAACAATTTTGGGCCTTTTCCTTATTTTCTTTGTCTTTAGCTCCACCTTTCATTTCATATTGTTCACCAAAGCCAAATATCTTTCCTATTTTTGCACTATAACTTTGAGCTTAAAAATTATTTTGTGGGAGGGGTATTATTTTTGAGATGAATAGGAAACTTTCAAGCTTATTTTTGGAGCTTCTTTATCAATTGTTATTCAAAAAGGAAAAAAATTTGAGAAAAAAAAATATCATTACAAAATCAAAAAAAAAATGCAAAAGGTTTATGTTTGGCCAAGTTTATAAAAGAAAAATACATGGCCTTATGTTTGTTTTAGTTTGAATTGAAGTACTTATCATGTCTTATCTTTGTATTTTAAGCTCACCCTTGGTTTAGTGTTTAAGCCGTCATGTTTATCTTTGTTTTCATTTCCTAATCATTCACCTAAACCAAGTCTTAACGCCTAGTAGAAGTCCTAATGATCTTAGAACTTAAATTCGCGTAGTGGAGAAAGTGTGAACGTACAAGCCTATGGCCACCATCAATGATGAATTTCTTTGGAGGTTATCTTGGAGTGTTTTAGGGTTAATGTTTATCTAGCAACCTAGTAGTTTGTTAATGCGTCGTTTATTTAGAACTTCTACTTTTGTTTTCCTTATTTTCATTTATTTTGGATGCCTTGTTTTTAAGATTTAGAAATTAGTAGACTTTTCTTATGTTTTAATGAGATTTTTTAGGGTTTCACTTTCAAATCTTCTATTGTGCACTTCTCACCCCACTAGTTGATAATATGAATATTAGGATAGTTTAATTTTTCATGTTTTATTTTTCTTAACTATGGAACTAAAAAAAATATATATCTTTTGCTTTCTTTTTGTTTCTCCCTAGTTTTTTATTTCTATTTGCTTGAGGGCAAGCAAATGTCTAAGCATGGGGGTGTTTAATGACTAGATTTAGTCATCATATTTTGGGGTAGCTTAGTATGAAAAATTCCTATTTTAATTATTTATTTTAAGTATTTATATGCATGTTTTGTTTTATTTCGTCTTGAAGTCTTTTTGCGTTAAGATATTTTAATTTCTAGTTTTTTTTGCTTGTTATGAAGCAAATTTAATTTTTGTTATGTTATGAGATTAAAATCTATATTTTTATTATATATTTTTATTATATTATGTGTTATGTGTTATGTGTTATGTGTTGTGTTAGTTAAGTTTAGTTTAGTTTTAACAACATGTTACTTATTTATGTGTTATTATTATGAGAACTAATATTATGTTTTTTTATATGTTGTTTTGTAGGTGCAGCCCCTAATCAAGCTAGCCGAGCCCACTTCATGCAACCCACTTCTCCACTTAGTGCATGGCCGACCACCATGCAGCCCCCTACATGAAGCCCAAGCACTCTCCAAGCCGAGCCCAAGTCTACTCCTACCCGACCCCAACTTGGAGCAGCCCACTTGATCATCAAGTGTAACCCGTGCACCACAAGCCCACATTATGGAGCAGCCCATGCAGCTTTGGAAGCCTACCCGAGCCCTATAACAGCAGCCCACATGCCTTGGCTGGCCATCCTTTGGTTCCTCTCATGCATACATATTTTTCCCTTTATTATTTTTTCTCTCTCCTCATTATTGCATGCATATATTCATCCCCCTAAGCATGGCCGAACCCCCCCTCTCTTGCCTCTTCTACATAATTCCATTCAATCCCCCTCCCCATTTTTATATTCCCTATGTCATTCCCATTATACAAATGCATGCATGAACCCCTCTCTTTCTTCTTTCATTAAACACATGCATGCATTTCTCTCCCCTCCATTTAATACCATGCATGAACATTTCCCCCCTATGGCCGGCCACCCCTTGGGCTTCCCCTATTCTAGATGCTTCCATCTCTCCTATAAAAGGAACCCAAGACCCATGCTTTAAGAGTCTTTTTTTGGGTGTTAGTCTTTGAGTTGGATTGAGAGTTGATTTTGGAGAGTGAGCTTTGGAGATTTATGCTTCAAGAGAGTACTTTGTAATTTTCAATTCTAGTTTCTTTTGCATTATTGTAATCTCCTTTCATCATAATATAATTTGTTTCTCTTTAATATTGTTTCTCTTTTATCTTTGCAAGTAATGAAAATGTTTCTCTCTTCTTTTATTTTGTCTTCTTTTTCAATCATGAGTAGCTAATTCCTTCTTAGCATTTGATCATGAGGATCCATGATTTGAAATGAGAACTATTCTTATTTCATAGTTTTATTCTTGCGTTATTCAACTCGGTCCTTCTTTGAATAATCATTTCGTCGACTCCGTATTTCCGGTATACGGTAGTAGGCTCATGATCTCATATTCGAGTAGCCGAGAGGCTCGTGAATGTGAAAGATCACTCAAAGGAGGAAGGAGTTGAATGCAACCCTAGAAATAGGGCGACGTAAATCTTCCGGATTGGAGTCAAATCCAATAGTGCGGATCACTTCGATAATGCAACTTTAGGCTTCTTTGGTTTGTAAAGAGATTTCGATCAAAGAGTCTATAAGTTAGGAGGCCTAATGCTCTAGCGAGATTTTGTCTCATTTTCGGATCCGTCACGGCCGAGTTGGATTTTGCAATTTTAAAACAATGCTTCTTTATTTTCTCGTTTCATTTCATGGTGAATCTATGATCAAGTGCTAGCTTTTTATTATAAGTTTTTTCGTCTTGCAAATTGTCTTTCATTTTAAGTAAAAGAAATTCTAAAAAAAATCCAACTATTTTCCGGTAGGATAATATTTCAAGCGTGTGTAGCCGTACTTGACAGCCCCGTGTTTAAATACGACCTTGGTACTACAATTCGACAGGTACGCTTGCCTGTTCGGGTTTTGGCCCACCAAAGGGCAAGGCGGTGGAGTCAACTGCGTCCCATTATGCTTCGACTCAACCTAGAGTGTACAACTTGGGCCAGCAGGAGGCCATTAAACAAGCTGACGTGGTGACAGGTACGAGTTAATTTATAGCAAGTTAACTTTATATACTGTTGTCTATTGCTTGTTAGCCTAATATTGTTTGCGTAGGCTTTGTTTTGAATAGCGATAGTCCGGCACGGGCACTGTTCGATACGGGAGCTTCACACTCCTTGTCCGAAAATTTCATATCGCGCATCGGAGTCCCTTCTTCAATGGCAAATAACAAGTTGGATGTGCTTCTACCGAATGGGTGCTCGATGCGTGCGGACAGAGTGTGCGTCGTGAGGGTTCACATAGGAAGCCAAGAGTTCGACTTGCTAGCGTGATTGCTGCCACTAGTAGAGTTCGACGTTATCTTTGGGATGGATTGGCTTTTGGAGCAGAAGTCTTGGATTGATTGCCATCGGAAGGAGGTCAAGCTGGGTGTTGGATGGGAGACAACATTCGAGGGACTCAAGGGGTCGAGCAAGATGCTGATGTCTGCTCTTCAGGTGGTAAAGGCAGTTCGTGCTGGTGTAGAGCTGTTCTTCGCCATAGTGGGGGCTGTGGAGCCAAAGTCCACGTTGGATAGCATCCCCGTGGTTTGTGAATACCCCGATGTGTTCCCGGATAATCTTCCCGGGGCCCCACCACAGCGAGAGATTGATTTCACTATCGAGCTTGTGCCAGGTGCCAAACCTGTGTCACGTGCTCCTTATAGGCTGGCGCCAAAGGAAATGGCAGAGTTGAAAGTTCAGCTGGTGGAGCTAATGGAGCAAGGTTATGTGCGTCCAAGCTCGTCGCCTTGGAGCGCACCGGTCCTCTTCGTTAAGAAAAAGGACGGGAGTATGCGACTGTGTATCGACTACAGAGAGTTGAACAAGCTGACGGAGAAGAACAAGTACCCGATCCCGAGGATTGATGATCTGTTCGATCAGTTAGTCGGATCGTCGATATATTCTAAGTTGGACTTGAAGTCGGGGTACTATCAATTGAGGATCAGGGAGTGTGATATCCCGAAGACGGCGTTCAGCACAAGGTATGGGCATTTTGAGTTCATGGTCATGCCGTTTGGACTGACGAATGTGCCTTCAGTGTTTATGGACTTGATGAACAGGACGTTCCGAGATTTCCTTGACTGCTTTGTGATCGTCTTTATTGACGATATATTGGTGTACTCGCAGTGCGAAGAAGATCACTTCAAGCACTTGCATCTGGTGTTGGAGACTTTGAGGAGGAATGAGCTGTATGCGAAATTCTCCAAGTGCGAGTTCTGGCTACCCTCAGTAGCGTTCCTTGGTCACATTGTTAGTGGGGAAGGTATAGCGGTGGATCCGGCAAAGATCGTTGCGATACGGGAGTGGCCTGCGTTGTCTTCTGTCGCGGAAGTCTGTAGTTTCCTCGGGCTTGCCGGATATTACAGGCGCTTCGTAGGGAACTTCTCGCGGATAGCGCTACCTCTCACAAAGTTAACAAGGAAAGATCAGAGATTCTCGTGGACGCAGGAGTGCGTGCAAGCTTTTGAGGAGCTGAAGAGACGGTTGACCACGGCGCCAGTGCTTAGCTCGCCGAGTGGGACCGAGGGCTTCGAGGTTTATAGTGACGCCTCGGGTAGTGGTTTGGGCTGTGTGCTATTGCAGCATGGGAGCGTGATAGCTTATGGATCGCGTCAGCTAAAAGTGCATGAAAGGAACTATCCGGTCTACGACTTGGAGTTGGCGGCCGTGATATTTGCATTTAAGCTGTGGAGGCACTACCTATATGGAGTAAGGGTCGATATATATACCGATCACAAGAGCCTGAAGTACCTGTTGGATCAGAAGGATCTTAACATGAGGCAGAGGAGGTGGATGGAGTTCCTGTGGGACTACACCTTCAAGATTCATTATGTACCCGGGAAGGGCAATGCAGTTGCTGATGCGTTGAGTCGCAGAACTCCCGCCCAAGCCAACTGGTTGTCGGTGCATGATGAGCGGCTAATACGGGAGTTGGAGGAGCTTGAGATCTATTGCGTTGACAAGCAGACAAGCGCCAAAGCAATGTTGAACTGGACAGAGGTTCAGTATGACCTAGCTGACCGGGTTCGGCAGGCATTGGAGTTAGATGACTCCATGAAGGAGCTTATGGAGGCAGCGTTGGATGGGTCAAATTCCCAATTTTCAGTGGAAGATGGATTGTTAAGGAAGGATCATCGGTTGTGCGTCCCAAGCGGGAGTAACCTACGGGCGGAGTTGATGTACTAGGCTCATCATACCAAGTACTCGATCCACCCAGGGAGCACAAAGATGTACCGTGACCTCAAGAAGCTGTTTTGGTGGTCGGGGCTTAAGAAAGACGTAGCGTTGTTTTTGGCTAAGTGCCAAACGTGCGCCTTGGTGAAGGCGGAGTGCCAAAAGCCGGGGGGATTCTTGAAGTTCTTGCCTATACCGGAGTGGAAGTTCGACGACATATCTATGGACTTTGTGCATGGGTTGCCAAGGTCGCAGAAGGGGAACGACGCCATCTGGGTGATCGTAGATCGGTTAACTAAGGTGTCGCATTTCATTCTGCATAGGAAGGATGACTCGGTGGAGAAATTGGCGAAGCTTTATGTGGACAATATAGTTAGACTGCATGGTGTGCCTCGCAGCATTGTGAGTGATCGCGATGGGCGTTTCACGTCCAATGATTGGTGGTTGGTGCAGCAGATGCTGGGGACAAAGTTGAAGTTCAGCACAGCCTTCCATCCGCAGACAGATGGGCAGACCGAGAGAGTCAATAGAACGATGGAGGACATGCTCCGCATGTGTGTTCTAGACTTTGGGAAGCATTGGGAGGACCACCTGTATTTGGTGGAGTTTGCGTACAACAACAGCTACCAGGCGAGTATCCAAATGGCACCCTTTGAGGCCCTATATGGTAGAAAATGTCGCACGCCATTGTCTTGGCTAGAAACGGGTGAGGCAAGGTTGTACAAGAAGCATGAAGTGGAGAGTACTACCTCGTTTGTGCGGATCATTCAGGAGCATTTGTTGATCGCTCAGGATAGGCAGGCGAAGTATTACAATGCCAAGCACCGGAATGTGGAGTTCGCGGTAGGCGATTGGGTATACTTAAAAGTGAAGCCGTTCAAGGGGGTTTCGCGGGTGAGACGCTTGAAGAAGCTGAGCCCAAGATACCTTGGACCTTTTGAGGTTCTGGAGCGAGTCGGCGAAGCAGCATACCGTTTGAGGCTATCGGAGGAGTTAAGTGGGCTACACGATGTGTTCCACATCTCCTTATTTCGGAAGGCGGTGCAAGAGCCTTCGCAGGTGGTCGCAGTTGATCAAGTGCTGGTGGACGAAGGGTTGACAACTAGGGTCAAGCCCGTTCGTATCGAAGACTCTGAGGTCAAGAGGCTCCGTAACAAGGAGATCCGGATGGTCAAGGTCTGGTGGGACAATTGCGGTCGGGAGGAACTCTCTTGGGAATGGGAGCAAACTATGCTGGAGGAGTATCCAGAGTTATTCCACTCAGGTACCGCTTAAAGTTTTCCGTTTTCTTTCCTTTAGTAATTTCGTAGGCGAAATTCATTAAGAGGGAGAGAGTTGTAACGCCCCGAAACTCAATAGGGTGACGGGTGGTGTTTTGAGCCAAATATGTGTTTTGGCAGGGGTGACACGGCCTGGGACATGGGCGTGTCCCAGGGCGTGTCGTGCTCGGGTTTCAGTGTCGGCTGCGCAGTCATCGATTTTGGGGTCGACGATCGCCGAGAGGCTGAACACGGCCTAGGACACGGGCGTGTCCCAGGGCGTGTCAGTCACTCGTCGAGTGTGGTGCACACGGGCCATGACACGGGCACAGACACGGGTGTGTCACATACGACACGGGCGTGTCTGGTGCCGTGTCACAGGCCGTGTCCTTCTCGGGTTCAGAATGTTGGTCATTGCACACGGGGCGTGACACGGGGCGTGACACGGCCGTGTCGCATGCGACACGGGCGTGTCAAAGTCCGTGTCGAATGCCGTGTGCTGGTTATCGAGTCGGTCGAGACGGGGAATGGGTGACACGGCCATGCACACGGCCGTGTTGCAACCCGTGTTCGGCCCAGATTTTGTAAATTTGGGCTGAATCGCAGCCGTTCGATTTCCTTGGCTTGGGCTCCGACGGCTGGGGGTGGATGCTGGCGGTTTAAACCCAGAAATAGGGTTTGCAATCCCTCATTTCATCCCCTTGGTTCTCTTTATAAAGTCTAGAGAGAGGGGAGAGCAAGGAGGAGGAGGAAGGCCAAGATCCGGCCGCCGGTGGAGCTTCGGAGCTCCGAATCGCGATCCGAGTTCAGATCTGCGAAGGCGACGCCGTTGCGGTGCTTTCCAACTGCGTAGTTTTTCATGGCGCCGCAGAAGAACGCAAGGGTTACGATTTCTCATCCTAGGGCATGTGAAGCCCTCTTTTCCTTTGCATAGGAAGCCCGCTCTTGCGAGTGAGCGAAGAGTTGGAGCGTTCCTTGGGGTAGATATGTGAAGTCCCCCTTGTATAGGGTCCGTATGCGAAAACGGGCATATGCATTGTGTGTGAAGCTTATCCGGACAAGTAGAGCTGGATCGATGATGTTGCATTGCATATGAACCGGGGAAGACTCCGGGTGTTTGGGCGTTTTTCGGGTTTTCTACGTGGTAGATTGAAGCAGGGAGCCTTGGAGATTAACTCCAAGGTGCACCCGGAAAACTGGGCAAAAGCGGGTTTGGCCAACACGATGGCCGGGGAGCAAACGTGAACATAACCGGGTTATGTGATTGTTTTGGCGGAAACGGGACTTGGTGAGTCTTGACCTGTGCATATGGCTTAAATTGTCGTTGCGGAATTAGCACGGGTCAGGCGGAACCGTACCCGATCTATGTCATTCGGTGGGACCGTTGGCATGGATGAGAGTCTTCGATGGTCTATGGCTTAAATTGTCGTGACCAAGGCCATGAAGACAAAATGCTCATATGATTGACCGTCCAAGGGGCGGTGGTGGAACGGGAACGTCTATGGCTTGAATTGACGTGACATTGGCCGGTTCGCCGTGAATGTGCCCTGTGTGCACGAGGTGTGTGGCCGTGCGAGCCTACGCCTGTGATGGAGTGTGTTTACACTATTTTGATGGCCTATACTAATAAAGTGCAGGGAAAGAGCATCGTCGCCCCGATTTTGGGGGCGGGATCGTTATAATTGGTCAGCATAGCTGACCGTTGCTTTTGTTTACCATCGGGCGAGGGATTGTTGCTTGCAGGTGCTGCGGAGCCGAGCGGGAAATAACGGGCTAAAGCCCAAGTTGCTGAGCCGGACCTCGAAGGCCTAATTTTGAGTGTTTCATTGTAATCATGTGTGGCCGGCCTGCGAGCCGAAGTATGAAAACACTTTTATGTAAAGCAAACTTTGTAAGGCCTTAAGGCCATTTCTATTTCTGTGTATTGAAACATTCCTGCGGGTGTTATTGTAGTGGACATTCATGCTTTTGGCTGGGTTCTTTCATCTTGCAACTTAATTTTAATGCTTCCGCTAGGTGTTTATATAGGACGTGCAATTGGTTGAATGGTTTCAACGCGTAACCAACTGGTCTGTCCGTAGTATATGGCGTCGGGCCCCAGCCGGACCTACTGCTATATGCTATGCGACGGATAGGGGTGTTACAGTATTACCCCTATTTTTAATGTTTCTGATTTAACGCTACCTGTTTCTCCACCACTCGAATTATCTGTCTGTCCGTTTGGGTCCACTTTGTTTTCTTATGGTTTGGGTAGTGAGTTTGTGCCTGGATCGCTCTCTTCATCAGTCTTCACTGGAGGTACATTGGTTGTTGATGTAGAAATTTGATCACCTTTATTGCCTAATGCTTTTCCGAGGTTCTCTAGGACCACCTTTTTGCATGACAGTATACTCCAGGTTGAAGTGCTCTCTTCTCCAAGTGGTGTTGTTTGCCGCTACGTGTTTCTTTGGGATGATGCTCTCCTACACCGGTACTTTATGACCAACTCATCGGTGATGAGTACTTTTGAGCGGGGGAGGATTGATGGAGACGACGACCCTCAACAGATTGAATACGGTGACGGCGTGCTTACGTAAGAACTTTCTCCGCCACCAAATAAAGATTTGCGGCGCTGTGATGACCATGAGGAGCGTCGCCATAATATCCGCCCTGGGCGCAAACCAATGTATTAAAAATTATTAATAATTTATTAATAATTATTAAATCATTTTTATGTTTGTTTTATTGTAAGGTTATTTCATTTTCATGTAATGTTTTAATTTCATGTGTGATGCATTTTAATTTTTGGGCTACATATAGCCATAACTTTGATGTAAGCCTATTTAAAGGCATGTAATGGTTCATATTGAGTTAGAAATGAATGAGAAGAAAAAATCTGAACCCTAATTGGTTTTCCCCTCTTTCCTCGCTCTAGGAGTTCGGCTCCCCTCCTCCTCCCCTCTTAGGCCGTCGGCCACCTTCTCCCTCCCCTCTCTAGTTCGGCCACCCCCCCTCTCCCTCTTCTCCTTTGCTAAACCTGACCACCTTGTTCTTCATGTTCGGCCAAAGCCAAGCCCTCCTCTTCATAGCCGCCGACCTAGCCCTTCTCCCCACTCCTAGACACCAACCACCACCACCCTCCCCTACAAAAGTCGGCCGCCTCCATCACAAGAAACCGACCACCTTCATCAAGGAACCCGACCTCCCTCCTCCACTTACAAAACCGAGTCCCCCTTCTCAAAACCTAATCCGACAACCACCTTCCATAAATAAACCTAAAACCGACCATCTTTTCAATCCCTACAAAACCCGACCAACCACCTTCCTATTTTTGGGGTGACACATTCGGCCAAGGCAAGAAGATCTCAATTTATGGGTCAACTCCGACATGAAGCGATGAAGGCGGACAAGTTTCTCTCCAACCGGCGTGACTCCGGCGGAGCCGTTGAAGAACGATCCAAGTAGAGAAATCGGAATCATCCATTCCGATAGGGTAACAAATCCTTTCTACCTATTGTGTGTTTCTCTTCCTAGATTAATTCCTGTGATGATAGATTCTTAGCGTTGAATTTTTGATAGCAATAAAAATTATATCGTGGTGATCTTTCAATTACTTTTGTTGTCCCTCTTAATTTCCTTTAATTTCGAGAAAAGTTTGGCGAACTTTCGTTTTCTTTTGTGGGAGAGATCTACCTTTTCCGAATCGTATTTTATTTGGTAGATCTCTTTTGGTACAACACCACTCGTTCGAACCGGGTGGGTCCTTTTAGTCGGAAAGAATATTGGCATATCGCATTTATTCGATCCTAATCGGATTGGCTACTCGTACGCTAGCATATAATTGATAAAATTAATTAATGTGGTGCTTTGTAGAATGATTGTGCGATTATATGATTGGATCGAGGAGAGGTATTCGAGCAAGTCCGTAGATATATTCGGTGTCAAAGTGCAAGCCTGCATCAGTATACTCGTAATCAGATAGAAATTCCACCCATCGTCTCTGGCGGACATTCAACTCCTTCTGCATATCAACATATTTCAGATTCTTGTGATCCGAAAATATATCACAGTACACCCTGTAAGGGTAATGCCGCCAAATCTTCAGAGTGAACACCACTGCTCCTATCTCCAAGTCGTGCACAGGGTAGTTCTGCTCGTGCTTCTTCAGCTGATGAGAGGCGTATGCAATAACATGCCCATGCTGCATCATTATAACACCCATACCCTGAAACGACGCATCAGTATATACCTGGAAGCCCTCCTTCCCAGATGGAAGAACGAGAATAGGGGCCGACATAAGCCGACCTTTCAACTCCTGGAAGGCCGCCTCACACTACGTCGTCCAAAAAAAACAGAGTGTCCTCCTTCGTCAAAGAAGTAAGTGGAAGGGCTATCTGATAGAATCCCTGCACAAACTTCTGGTAGTACCCGACCAATCCCAGAAAACTTCGGACATTCGTGGCCGTCTTCAACTGAGGCCAGTCTCACACTGCCTTAATCTTCACGGGATCCACCGCCAATCCTACTCCACTGATAATGTGACCTAAAAAGGCCACCTCCGTCAGCCAAAACTGACATTTGCTGAACTTGGCATATAACTGGTGCTCCCTAAGCTTCTCCAAAGTCAAGACCAGATGTTGTGCATGCTCTTACTTCGTCCTCGAATAAATTTGGATGTCATTTATGAATACAATGATAAACCTGTCGAGGTATGGCTCGAACACCTGGTTCATCAAGCTCATGAAAGCTGATGGCGTGTTCGTGAGCCCAAAGGGCATCACGATAAACTCGTACATGCCATATCTGCTGCTAAACGCCATCTTCGGGATGTCTTCTTCCTGAATCCGTAACTGATAGTACCCCGACCTCAAATACAGCTTCGAGAACCAATGTTCTCCCACTAGTTTATCAAATAATTTGTCGATCCTTGGAAGTGGATAGGTGTTCCGGACTGTCGGTTTAGTGCACGATAGTCGATGCACAACCTGAGGGTCCCGTCCTTCTTCTTCACAAACAAGACCAGAGCTCCCCAAGGCGAGGAGCTTGGCCAAACGAATCCAGCCTCCACCAGATCCTTCAGCTTACTCCTGAACTTCACCAGCTCCTTTGGAGCCATCCGGTAGGGAGCCTTAGACACCGGCTTAGCTCCAAGCACCAACTGAATCTGAAAATCCTTCTCTCGATACAGCGGTAGTCCTGGTAACTTCTCTTGGAACACATCCGCAAAGTTCCGCACCACAGATATATCAGCACCGCCGTCTTAGCCTCGACCATCTCAAAGAATACCTGATACACCTCATCTCCCTGCATGTGGGCCTTGACGGCCTAGGTAGAAGATAACATCCTACGAGAGACGGGAGTAATACCTTCAATGGTCGCGAAGGTGCCGTCAAAACTCATTACAACCTTCTTTACCGGGAAATCTATCTGGGCATGGTTCCAAGTAAGCCATGTCATGCCCAGAACTAGGCTGAAGTCCAGCATCCTCAAGACCATAGCCGGGGCCTCGAGTGTCAGTCCATCAATAGTCACCTTCAGGAGGCACTTAGCAGTAGCTAAGACCTCCATCCCGTTGGGGAGACGCACCCTCCCGGCGACTCCCAAATAATGCCTGACTCCTTCTAGTCTCTTTATGAACTCCTCAGAGACGAAGTTGTGAGACGCCCCCATATCCACCATGTTGGGTATTGTATCCACAATTACTTGGATTTGAAGAAGACTCTAGTCAAGCTAAGATGGATTCACAATGTATTTGACGTTCTTCTATAAAGTTGTGCTTGCAGCTATTCCAGGCTAAGTACACACCAATGTCAGGGTGCAGTGGGTCAATATACACGGGTCCGCGCAACGTAATCCCTCGTTGAGCTGATAAGTGTGTTGACTCACGAGTGCTCTCTCTATTGGAGTGTACTTACTTTCAAGCACAGGGTCGAGATAGATCAAGAGCAGAAGAGGAGCAAAGATGGGGCAAAGACCAAGTTCATAGGAAGGAAGAGAAAAATCGTCTAAGTCAAAATCGACGGGAATCACTAAGTGATTCACGCCGATTCGATGGGAATCATTAGTGATTCTCGCCGAATCGTCAAGAATCAATCAGTGATTCCCACCGACTTCATCCGGCTGACTGTCCTCCTACAAGAATTCTGCTAAGGTAGAATCGACGGGAATTACCAAGTGATTCTCGCCGACTTCGACGAGAATCGTTCTGATTCCTGCCGATTCGACGAGAATCAGGTTGCATTCCCGTCGATTCCCACAGGCTGACTAGTTTTACAACTAGAAATCGGCCAAGGAAGAATCGACGAGAATCGTGAGTGATTCCCGCCGAATTCGACGGGAATCACAAACGATTCTCGCCGATTTTGCTTTAGGCAATTTTCGCCTGTTCGCTGGACCAAACCAAGAAGCTGTGCACTGTTTCGGCCGGGGCTAGGGTTTTTTCTTGTGGGCCCCACAACTGTCATTAGGGTTGGCTCGTGTATATATATATGCTTATTTCGAACATCTACAGTAACTCATTCACGCGAAATCAAGAAGCCGACGCCGTGTCCTAACATATCGCGAAAATCGCCGATCGCTGTCGCCGCTCGAAAGCTCGTCGCCGCCGCAGATCTCAGAGATTCTTTGATCTTCCGATGACAGGACCGAGACTAGCAGTGTGTCTCACGCATCTCTCTTGAGATTTCTTGTCTCTCGAATCGTTGAACGAAGTTAGTTCTTCATTCC
This sequence comes from Platanthera zijinensis, assembly GCA_039513925.1. Taxonomy (NCBI): domain Eukaryota; kingdom Viridiplantae; phylum Streptophyta; class Magnoliopsida; order Asparagales; family Orchidaceae; genus Platanthera; species Platanthera zijinensis. Next base: position 92,742,153 of record CM077080.1, read on the forward strand.
GAATCGATCGAGACGACTGATCAAACTGAGATCATTCGTAGACCTTGCTTGCTTCGTCAAGAAGATTGGATTCACAAAGCATCGCCGCCGCAACCTCTTGCCGCCGCCGATCTTGTCAAGATCCTCTCCAAGAGAGTACTCCGGTCGTGGACTCTTCGTCTCTTTCAAGAAAGCATCAACGAACGAAGAGCGACATCAGATTCTCCACAAGTTTGTTTGTATTTCTTGTACATTCAATTTGTGTTTTGTTGTAAAGGAATTTTTATTCCTAGTTGTAAGGGTTGGGTGCAACCCGTGGTGGAGGAGTAGTGACTCCTTTGGTTGGAAGGGTTCCTTCCGTAGTGTTAGGATTGGATTTCTCTGGTTGGTGAAGTGATCGAGTCATCCCTTGGTGGGAGATAGGTCAAAGGGGGAGAGTGGACGTACCCAAATCGGGGAACCACTATAATTGCTTGTGTGCTTTTTTGTGCTGTGTTTGTTTATTTGTGCAGGTAATTTAAATTTCACAAAAGACTGCACGACACCTATTCCCCCCCCCATAGGTGGACTTAGTCGACACTAGATACTTTCAAGTGGTATCAGAGGGAGGTTACTCAACAATAAGGTTAACACCTTGAGTAAGATCCCGCATCTAGTGTCAAGAAGAAAATAAGACTCAAGCATGGAGGTATACTCTGATGTTTCTCCCCTGAGACTGTCTGCCTGCACAAAAGAATATTATCCCATCTGGAAAATGAGGGTTCAGTTTCATCTGGAAGCCATTGACCCCCGTGCGTTATTCATTGTGGAAGAGGGTCCCTTTATTCCCATGAAGGCTTCTGACTTTGGAGAAGATCTCCAAATCCCTAAGAGTACCGCAGAGATGTCAGAAACTGAGCTCTCACTATTCGACTTGGACAAGCTAGTACGACAGATCATCTCTTATATTTGGTCAGGCTCTTCTCTTACAAGATTGGATAAGTGCAAGACTGCAAAGTCCATGTGGGGAACAATCTCTAACCTCATGGAGGGAAAGAAGACTGTCGAGACCAAATGCCTGCAAGATGATTAAGCATATGTGGGGGTCCTAGTATCTGAAGATGAAAGTCAAGACCAACCTCTCAGTATCAGGGCTCCCGTGTCCCTATCTGAGACTTAAGAAGAGATTGAGGAATGCAGTTGTGATGAAGCTGAAACCTCAGTCTCAGCTGACCACAACTCTAACCCTGATCAGCACAATCAGGATCAGGTATCTTCCTCTTCCTGCTCCCTTCCTCTTGTATCTCCTGAAGACAGGAGAAGTTCAGAGGTTTGTCCATCTTTTGATGCTAGGGAAATAGATAGTTTCAATCAAAAGATTGAAACTCTTGATTCCCTTCGTAGTGCCCTTCAAAAGAGCAACTTGCTTGTGGAGAAACAAGTTATGGAAATTGCTCAGTTCAGGACCATGATGGATCTCTAATTGGAATCCATCAAGGTGAAGGACTCAAAGATCTTGGATCTAGAGTTTTCTCAAGAGACCGAGAAGAGAATAATATCTAACTTTTCCAAGGTAGATGCTATTAAGAGAAAGGGAGAAAACGGGTGGATCTCACGAATTATAAAATCGTGGAGAAATAGGGAAACTATTTTCAGACCCCCTACACCGAGTAGGAAGGGCACACATCATTCCTTCAGGTATGACCATAAGAACAACTATGGTCACTGCAAGAATGATCGACCCTCAAGTGGAAACACCCATAGTGCAAGTGCTGTGATGGCTACCCATAAGGAAATACACATGGCTCATTATGAACCGTTTGTATTTACGGCCTCAGCCCCCTCACTTCATGACACTGCTGGAATCAGCTCTCACAGAACTTCTTCCCACCCTAGGACAAAGGAAAAGGGAGTCGGCAAACATGTAGCAAGCATCACTGGGGCCCCCAGAGGTTTGCTGGTTGAAAAGAAAGCACCATCCCCCAGGCCTCATGATACTCACCACATGTCCACCATCAGACCCCCTCGAGTCTCGGTGGAAAGGGTAAATCTGAGAGCAGTTCCAGCTTTGCCTCCTTCAGACCTAGGGTCATGACTAACTCCATCAATAGACCTGGTTAGAAGAGGAGATATAAAATTCATGAGTGTTGGTGCTGTGGAAAAGTGGGTCACTTTGTCATAGATTGTTGGCACAATCCTTCTGTGCCAAGGGAAAGGGTATGTCCACACCCTTTGGCAAGAGATAGCCTTCCTGGCAGAAATCCTGTAGGAAGGCATGTTATTTTTTATGCTGACAAGAACCTAGGACCCAATACCTATTGGGTTCCTAAGGTAAGGTAATTCTTTTTTTGCAGGATAGTCTCGGAACCTATGAACCTGATGGGACCTAGAGAAGAGATGTTCCAGGCTTGCCATGGAACAAGTATATGAGACCATAGATAATGCTTACTACAGTGTCCTACTTGAACTTGATACCCGGTGTACTTCAATTAGTGGATCTGAATGATCAACCTAATGATCCTAGGTATGCGCATTCAGCTTCGAAAATTGAATCGCATTACATAGATGTATATATATATCCAAACACATGTGTAGATTCCATTTCAAGATATAAATATATATATACACACACCTGATGGAAGGACACGGAAGCTAATATCCCTAGGATCCATTTTGTGGAAACTGATAAACTGTCAAAATTTTGATATGGTGAGAAAGGGGGTGTCAAATGATCCTATGACTCTCAAGGGACTTGTATCAATAGTTGAAACTACAAATTATATTTTGAATCCAATAAGGATAAGCCGGGGTTTATTTCTAATGTTAGCCTTCCTTGAACTAAACTTAGCTATCATAACATGAAAACTTGATATCCTTTGTTTAGAGGAAAAAGGAAATCTAGGTGAAATAAACAGGATTCCCGTCGGTTAGAATAATCGGGCGGAAGGAGAATCCATTGCAATCTTTGTTGTGACGAGATTTTTTCCCATCATATTTAGACAATCTTATTTATTTGGACATAAAGAGATAAAGAAGCCATTGCAATTGCCGGAAAGACTAGGCCCACTAAAGGAACAAAAATAGAGGGAAAGTTCAAATTTATCATAGAATGAGTACCTCGATTTCATATTTGTACCTAGCATAATTATAAAGATATCTTATAATAAGTCTATCTATTAGATAAAATATGAAGTACTTAATAAGAAATAAGTGCAAGGAATTAGGAATGTAGAAACCTCCACAACCAGCAGAAATATCGCAAACAGCGGCAAAATTCAGAAATAAATAGCGGAACTCCTCCCGACCCTTCGCATTCCCGTCGACTCTACAGAAACAGCTTCCCCGCGGAACTTGCGAAATCGTGTCTGCCCCTCGTCGACTTCCGTCGCTCCCGTCGAGTGTTGTCCGCCCGCTGTCCTCTCCCCGTCGGCTTGGTGTTCCCGTCTCCGGCATCTGCTCGATGCAAGTGTCTCGCCGATCCACCGCCAGCATTCCGTCCCGATGCAAGCCTCTCATCGGACTAGGGCTTCTCTCCGCTCACCTCCAGCCTAGAGTTTTCTACCTTCCCCCCTCCGAGTAAAAGGTATCGACCATTCTTCCTTGAATCATTAGCTCGTTTGTAACTTGTCTAGTTCCTACTAGCTTAGATCCTACAAACTATAGTTTTAGATAAAGTTAAGTTCCTTGAGTGTAACTTGTTTAGGTCTACAATGGCTCCTCGAACAACGGTTGGGCTCCTCACTGGAAGTGAGTTGGTTAAGACTGGCTGTGCCCATGCTTCTGATGAATTCAGGAACATCATCTTGATGCTAGAGCAAGTCGGGCTCTCTTTTATTCTCGAGCATCCGTGCAAGGTCCTAGACAAGGAAGTTCTGGAGTTCTACGCAACCGCCAAGATACATCACGAGGATACCTTAATAAAGAGTAAGATAGCTGGACTAAGGATCAAGGTGACTGTTGCAAAACTATCACATCATCTGCAACTCTCTAGCTCTGTACAAGAGGACTACCTGGATGAAAATGATCGTGCAAGGACACTACTATTCTGTGGATTAGCTCGAGGGACCAAGGCCATCAAACGAAAGGACATGAACGAGGAAGGAAAGCTCCTCTCTGACATCATAGAGAAGGTTCTGATTTGCAAACCTGGCTCCCATGATCATATTTCTGGGGATATGTTTAAGATCCTGATAGCTGTGGTGTGTAGAAAGAAATTCAACTGGGAGGCCATATTATTTGAGAAGATTAAAGATACCCTACGAACTCCTAACTTTGGGAGGATCATCAGTTTATACCTAAATCAGATGGACGGAGACAGATTTGATATGACTAAGGGAGTTCCTCTTCACTACCTAAAGAAGATGGACTCCAGCGTTTTTGATAGGTGGGAGAGGATAATTGGCCAAGGAGGTGTAGCTGAAGCACATGGTGATGAAGAAGACAGAGCTCAAGAGTTCAGAAATCCTTTGGATGAGCCCAGTGAAGTTCCTAATCTGCTGCATGCAGGAACTGAGGGGGAGTCTTTACCCATTCCTTCTGATGCCCTCAGGATGGATGTCTCAGTTTTAGATCAAGCAGTCGCCGTTGCTAATATTACCCTGATCGCGAAGGATGCAGTGGATACCCTTGCTACCGATCAGGCTGACGAGGAGGAAGTGGAGGATGACATGGAGGATGCTGCTGCTGATGAGGATGATGTGGAGAATGCGGCCGCTGATGATGTGAATAATGAGCAAGCTGGAAATGAGATGGACATGAGGGAAATTGATGTTGACCTCCCCTCTGAGGAATAGGTTCATATAGCAGTTCCTGATGTATCTGGTGCAACAATTGAGGGGGAGACCTCCCGGCAGGGGATGATGAGTATATATGGAAAAACGACAAAGGCTACCCCAATCCCCCCTCAAGAGACCGTGAATCTATTAAGCTCTCCAAGTGTATCTGAAGAAGAGAATCCTTACTCACAAAGTCCTATCCACCATGAGCACGACCAGGCTATGCATCAGGATCATCCATTAGGACCTAGCCTGGCAAATCACACGGTCAATATCATTCAAGGTATAGTGGATGAACTGAAGGCCTCCTTTGAACGATCTCACAACAAGGTACTTAAACAAATTAAGCAATCTGAGGATCTGATGCTCAAGAATGTTGTGGAGATAAATCATAAGCTGGATATGATGGAAAACAGATTTGATGCTAAGTATGCTGAGGCCGGCACTGCCGTCAATCTTTTGATGCAGAGGCTACAAAAAACACAGCTGATCTGGCAGTGGTGAATCAAAATGCACATGTTGTGGCCAACAACATCAAATTGTTCGATGCCAACATGGTCACACTCAACACAAATCAGAAATCCCTACTGGACGATTTTGCTCGGAATGTCAAGCATATAGATGAGTCACTGCATTCTCATGCAAACTCAATTGCTCAAGAAGCCAAAAAGGGGGAGGAGGAATATACATCTAAGATGGCAGGATTACAACAAATCATAGTCGACAACTTCAAGCAGTCAAATGAGTATGTTTTTGAAAGCTGTCACTTGCTAGTTCAGCAAACATCTGGTATACAAATTCCGGTTGCTCTTACTGATGAGGTTGCTACTGCTGCTGTTGAGAAGGTTCCCTTGAGTGAAGCTGATGCCAGAAAGGCTGCTAGGGCCACTGCCAAAGCTGCTAACAGGGCTATGTTTGATCAAGAGGCCATTGCAAAAGGGAAAAGAAAACTTCAAGAAGGAACTTCCAAAGAAACTCCAGCTGAGAGGAAATCGAGATTGAAGGAAAGTGAAGTTAAGAATGAACGATGGAGTCCCACGTCTAGTAGCATCATACTGGACACATTCATGCTACAACAACGGGGAGAGCTCAATAGAAATGAAGTATATAGTCAGTATGAGTGGGAGATGCACAAAGAGTATGAGGCCAAAAGAAACATATTCTTCAAAACTAACACTGTGGAACATAAAGCTCCTCCCCCTGGTACTACCCGAAGCCGAAGGAATTCTTTGAAAGGCAAAGAAAGAAGTACATGGCTGAACAACTAAGAGATGCTTAGGCAAAGGAGGGATAGACTTGGAATCTAGATTTGTTTTTATTTTCTATATGCGTGTATATCGTTTCTTGTAGTTAAATGAACAACCTTTGGATATATATATATATATATATATATATATATATATATATATATATATATATATATATATGATCACATGCTGATTCATTTGCTGTGCTGAATGCGTGAAATTCTATTATTCTTAATTCTTGTCTCGCACATTTGTTATGTATATCTTTCTGGTTGGTGTAATTCATCTTAGCTAGTAGGATTTTGGCTTCTTCAAATATGAGGAGATTGTTGGGTATTGTATCCACAATTACCTGGATTTGAAGAAGACTCCAGTCAAGCTAAGATGGATTCACAATGTATTTGACGATTTTCTATAAAGTTGTGCTTGCAGCTATTCCAGGCTAAGTACACACCAATGTCAGGGTACAGTGGGTCAATATACACGGGTCTACGCAACGTAATCCCTCGTTGAGAAGATCAGTGTGTTGACTCTCGTGTTCTCTCTCTATTGGAGTGTACTTACTTTCAAGTACAGGGTCGAGATAGATCAAGAGCAGAAGAGGAGCAAAGATGGGTCAAAGACCAAGTTCATAGGAAGGAAGAGAAAAATCGTCTAAGTCAAAATCGACGGTAATCACTAAGTGATTCTCGCCGATTCAACGGGAATCATTAGTGATTCTCGCCGAATCGTCGAGAATCAGTCAGTGATTCCCGCCGAATTTATCCGGCTGACTGTCCTCCTACAAGAATCTTGCTAAGGCAGAATCGACGAGAATCACCAAGTGATTCTCGCCGACTTCGACGGGAATCGTTCTGATTCCTGCTGATTCGACGAGAATCAGGTTGCATTCCCATCGATTCCCACAGGCTGACTAGTTTTACAACTAGAAATCGGCCAAGGCATAATCGACGGGAATCATGAGTGATTCCCGCCGAATTCGACGGGAATCACCAACGATTCTCGCCAATTTTTCCTTAGGCAATTTTCGCCTGTTCGCTGGACCGAACCAAGAAGCCGTGCGCTGTTTCGGTCGAAGCTAGGGTTTTTCCTTGTGGGCCCCACAATGGTCATTAGGGTTGGCTCGGGTATATATACATGCTTATTTCGAACATCTACAGTAACTCATTCACGTGAAATCAAGAAGCCGACGCCGTGGTCTAGCAGATCGCGAAAATCGCCGATCGCTGTCGCCGCTCGCAATCTCGTCGCCGCCGCAGATCTCAGAGATTCTTTGATCTTCCGACGATAGGACCGAGACTAGCAGTGTGTCTCACGCATCTCTCTTGAGATCTCTTGTCTCTCGAATCATTGAACGAAGTTAGTTCTTCATTCCGAATCGATCGAGACGACTGATCCAACTAAGATCGTTCGTAGACCTTGCTTGCTTCGTCAAGAAGATTGGATTCACAAAGCATCGCCGCCGCAACCTCTTGCCGCCCCTGATCTTGTCAAGATCCTCTCCAAGAGAGTACTCCGGTCGTGGACTCTTCGTCTCTTTCAAGAAAGCATCAATGAACGAAGAGCGACATCGGATTCTCCACAAGTTTGTTTGTATTTCTTGTACATTCAATTTTTGTTTTGTTGTAGAGGAATTTTTATTCCTAGTTGTAAGGGTTGGGTGCAACCCGTGGTGAAGGAGTAGTGACTCCTTTGGTTGGAAGGGTTCGTTCCGTAGTGTGAGGATTGGATTTCAATCCGGTTGGTGAAGTGACTGAGTCGTCCCTTGGTGGGAGATAGGTCGAAGGGGGAGAGTGGACGTACCCAAATCGGGGAACCACTATAATTGCTTGTGTGCTTTTCTGTACTGTGTTTGTTTATTTGTGCAGGTAATTTAAATTCCGCAAAATACTGCACGACACCTATTCCCCCCCACCATAGGTGGACTTAGTCGACACTAAATACTTTCACACCAAGGTATGGGTAGGTTTACCGCACACTATAACTATTCCTGTTTATTTAAGTATGTTTAGGTAACTGTGTCGATGGTTTTCTTTCCTAGTATGCTACTATTGTTTGTTGTTTCAAAAATTCCAATAATAAATAACAACATAAAATTACTAGCATATCTGCAATCACCCTGCCTGGGTCCCGAGGTGGAGCCAAGTCCAGAGCATACACCTGCTCCCCCTCTTGCCTTCAATCTCTACCCTGGAAACCACATCCTCTTCCACGACCTCGGCCTACAAACTGCTGAGGGGGCGGGGCAGTCTGTGGTGTCGGGAAAGGTGCTCCTCTCATAAGACAATTCCTCCGGATATACCCTACCTGATTGCAGTTGAAGCACTCGGGCGGGTGAAGGGCCACACCTCCGGGCCTCTGTATCTCCCGCATCTGAATAGGTTGAGGGGCCAATACTACAGGCTCCCTCGGCTCCTAGATTACCTCCTGGAATGGTTGGTCCTCTTCCCTCATCTCATCAGCAAATCGGCCCCTCTGCTGATCATTCCTGCCTCCTCGTCCCTAATCCTCAGTTGGCCTCTTCCATCCTCGAGTCGTGTTCCAATTAGCCTCCATCCTCTTTGTCATCTCCAAGATCCGAGGTTTAGGCCCGTCGGATACAAACAAAAGAGCTTGTCTCAAATCCTCTCGAAGGCCCTTATAGAAGCTCTTGGTATACCCCGCTTTGTCCAACTGATAGGAGTCCGCAAATCATGCTAAGTAGTTGAACTCCTGGTGGTACACCACCACCATCCTGCTACACTTCCTCAACTGCAGGAACCTGTCTTCCAGCACGTATCTTGCCGACTGTGGGACAAAGTGCTCCAACAGTGCAGCCCTGAACTCCTCCCAAGTGACGTCAGCAACCTCCCGATCTGCAAATGTCGTATCTAGAAGAGTCTTCCACCACCTATTGGCATGAGACTCCAAGCAGGAGACCACCAGAGGTACCCTCTCCTACCACGAGCACCGTTACCCCGTCAGCATCTCGAACATGATATTAAGCCACTCTTCTGTCCGTATTGCTGACTCCGTCCCCATGTAGGATGGGGGAGAGAGTCCTCGGAAGATGCTCAACCAATTGGCCCTTGGGTTTGGCTGCGGAGCCGGAGCCCGCTGGGCCCTGAAAGCCTCTAGAATGGCTGTCAGAGTCTGACCCATCTCCGACTCTTAAAATGGAGCGGGAGCCGGGGGAGGTGGTGCAGCATTCAGAGTTTGTTGAGCTACGCCCTGCGGTGTATGATGTGTCGGGGGCTGCATAACAAAAGTCAATTGTTAGAAATTTGACCTAACCTAGTCAAAAGTGGACAATTACATGTGATCCCCCATATGGGCACACCACAGCTTCCGCTGCTCAGTTTATCCCCAAACTAAACTCGAGCGGGGGTAACCTAGGGTTAGTGGACTTCTACTTTTCCGATTGAGGTTCGCCTTTGATACCAGTTTGTAAGACCCCATTTTTTCTTTTAACCCACCGGGATCTTATGCCCAGAACCGCCACTTTGCGGTGACACCAACACACCCGGGAAGGTCGTCACTACAAAATGCTGATCCTGCCGGCCATACTGATCGTAGAAGAGTAGAAGAAATATAAGAGTACATGAAAATAGAATTCTAATACTGGTCCACAAGAATCACATTTAAATATAATATAATTCTCCATGAAGGGAGAGTCCACAAAAATGATAAAACAAAGTACTTAAGAGAAAAAGGGCTCCTGCCCGATACATCAAATCCTCACTACAAGTCACTCAATCGCGGAAGCAAATCTATAATATCTACTAATGGTCAGGACTCACTGTCCCTGCTTGCTGGACTCCCGTGCTAGAATGCCCCGTCTCTGTGCGCACCGACCTCTTGGGCTGCATCTCCTGGTTTGGCTCCACGATCCCCTAAAATGATTTGGTCAACGACCGTTAGTCTAAAAGTCTAAGTCCTATCATCACCCACCCCTCCCCCAATGGCTCCTAGGCACCGAGCGGGGAGGAGAAAAGGGAAGATCATGAAGGTGGAGAGTAACAAAGGTAAGCAGATAACAGCGGAACTAGTCTATCATGAGTTCATAAACAGAGCAAATAAATGTAAGCAGTAGTAGGTAAACCGTATAAGTACACACAAAAGCGAGAGAACAAGATTAGTATGAGAAAGTAAACTAAGTAAATAACAATGACCTATAGAAATGCCCATACAAACCTATAGACCAAGGGGTCGTTTTGCAAGGCCTATTGTATAAAGTGTCACATACCAATTTATACAATAAGTATCAAGGGTTATATGCAATGATGATGCTATGTCATGCAAGTATGCTATGATATGAACATGCAAGTGCAACACACACACTCGACTCTTTGCACACAGACCTTTAGTTCCCCGTTTTTGGAGCCTAACCTCCCAGGATACCTCCGTAGTGGCAAACGGAAGCGATGGGTTGGGACTCCCCCACCTCTAAACCGGTATCAGCACTACCAGTCAGACCTATCGTATGCCTCAACGTTGGTGCACTAAGCGGAGCTCCTGCGTACTCTTGCCGGCTGGCGCACCAAACTCTATTTGGCCAAGTGCTGAACCACACTTGCCGAGTCAACGTATTGGTGTCGGTGTGACGACACTCCAATACCGAAGACTCACCACCTTTATCTTATGCACATGCAATACTACTATGATTTTCCACCGAGCCAAAGCTCCCCAGACTATCCCGTCTATCATAATCATCTGCCGAGCCAAAAGCTCCCCGGACTAGTCTGCCCGTCACTATTATCTACCGAGCAATCGGCTCGCCGGGCTAACCTACCCATCACCAAAACCACCGAGCCTACCGCTCAAGTGACCCAACCTAACTCCAACAACATTGAGGAGTATGAGTGTAACCCTAGATTATTTCTAATTGCTCTTGTAATCCATTTAGTCTTACAGTTTATGTTAACCTTGGACTGCCCAGGGCATTCCCTGTGAAGGACTCTCGGGGGCACTATGAACTATGATGGGCTGAAGACCAAAGCTCCCTTTCGCAAGGTACTTACTGTTATTGTTTAATACCTGATTCCCTATCCCTTTTAATATTACTCTGGATCTAACCCTAGTGTGTTTTGACTCTCTCTCTCCACAGGAAAGGCGATCTTTCGTCGATCCCGAGCACCTCTTAACACTAGTCTACCCAACACTCTCCTTATCATGACTCCTAATGAAGCTCCCTTTTTCCCTTATTAAAATCAGTAAACTAATAATCTCATCTCCCTATGACCATTCCACATGTTATCACCATTTCCGCAATTTTACTAAATGCAGACCAACCTATGCTATATGATGTACATGATAGGAGGTACTCCAAATTTTCTTTCAAATGCCCTAAGATAATTATTGTGGGTCTATCATGACATATTTAGGCTAAAACCAGAAACCTGTAATTTTCCCAACTAATTTAGTATTTATTAAATTTTCCCAAAAGTTAGGCCATGAGTAATTTGAACATAAAGTATTAGATTTCCTTTGGTTATGGCTACCCAAAAATTATGAACAGTATATGATAGCAAAATATCAGTGAATCCCAAATTTCACAGACTTTCATAAATTTAAGAACCTCTAAATAATTAATTCAAGGAAATTCAAATAATTGGAGTTAAAGAAGGGAGTACCATAAATCATAGTTCAAAAATTACATAAAAATTACCATAGCCTTATAATGATCATAAAACACTACTGACTAAGTTTCATGCAATTCCAAGGTCAGTAGGCTATATAGAAAAAATACTTCAAGTAAATCCATTAAAGTGCACTTTGTGAAGAAGCATTCTTATAAACTGATCCAAATAACATGTAATAATTATCTAGGCTTTATTATGCCCTAAAAAGTTCTCTGGCCAAGTAACATAATTTTTCAGCAAGATATAAAATTTATTATCTGTTTATCAAAATATGGTGCACTAGTTCACTTATTACAAGAGATACGAAGAGGAAATGTCCAAATGATCCAAATAATTTACTAGAGCCTCTAAATGATATTTAATTAACCTTTCCAAAGTTTCACATCATTCTAAGTTAATCTAACCATGGTTACTTCAAAATTATCACTAAGGGCAAGGTGGTTGTTATAACTACAAGTATAGGCTATTGTTTTCTAAATATCCTATATTAAATTTCAGAGGTCAATAATATTATAAAATCACTTCTACCAACATTTCATAAGGATCCAAGGTCATATGACCCCTTATTTATTCCTTAAGGTGTATAGAACTAATTAGTTTCCAAGTGATTAAAGTGGGGTGCATGTGTCCAAATACTGCCAAATTCCATCCTAGAGCACTCCAACATGCTAAGATCACATGTACTAAACTCCAAGTCTATACAAGGACATATCACCCATTGTACAACCCCATGTTCGCCGGGACTCGGGAAACCAAGCGGGTCAGCCCTAGCCCGCCTCTCCTAGGCGGGTCGGCCTCTAAGGGTCGCCCAGGTGGGTAAGCCTCGGCTCGCCTCTCCTAGGCGCGTCGGCCTCCAAGGGTCGTCCAGGCCGGTCAGCCCCGACCTGCCTCTCCTAGGCGGGTCGGCCTCCAAGGGTTGCCAAGGCAGATCAGCTCTGCCCGCCTCTCCAAGGCGGGTCAGCCTCAGCCCTCTAACCCACACCCATTAGGCAGGTCAGTCCTGCCCGCCTCTCCTAGGTGGGACACCCTCGACCCGCACCTTCCCAGGCGGGTTATCTCTAAATCGCGTCCCCTAGGCGAGCTAGCCCCGACCCGCGCCTCCTGCCGGGTAGAGGCATTGGAGGGCTACTCGCCCAGTCCCCAATGGGGGGAATTCCTTTCCATTTTGCCCCTACAGGTCTACCATTATCCAGCTAGAACAGCGTAGTTCGGCTGTTGGCAGGACAGCCCAAGGGGCTTTCAGTAATTTCAGGCCAGCATATGTTAGTTATTTGCAGACCGTTTTCAGAAATCTATAAATAGGACCCAAGGGGTACCTCAGAAGACATGCTTACTTATTCCCCAGTCTCCTAGCGCTTTCTGAGGTACCTTAGCCCGGCATTTGGCTAAAGAGGGGAAGCGCTCAGTGATATTCTGGGTTTGTGGTGGGACCTCCGCGCCGGGCCCTTGGTCTAGTTCTTTGCCCTATTTTTCTTGTTGTTTTTCTTCCAGGAGTGAAGTAGGTGCGCGACTACCCCTTCCCTAAGGGTGAACTCCACAAGAGACCGATTTCTGGTTTCAACTTTTTGGTGCGGTGAGCGTGGACAGTGGTCAGCACAGAAAGCCTTCAGCAAGCTCAATGACTAGAGGAGAAGGGCAAGGATCAGACAAGACTGACTCACCACCCCCTCCCCCTCTCGCGATGATGGGGATGTTCGAGGAATTCAGGCAGGAGGTACTCGGCCTGGTTCGATTCTAACTCGGCGCGCGTGCCGAGTGCTCGACTCTAGTTATCCCAGTTCTTGCGAATCCGGTACTCGGAGAGGCCGCTCCCGCCCGGTGAGCGGGGAAGGAAGTTGTCGAGGAAGGTCGGAGTGCTGAGCTCCCCGGGCGAGTGCTTTTCCCGGGCTCGGGAGGCGGCGACAGATTTGGCGAGTTGGGAGCGCGAGACCCTCCAGCTCGCCCGATGGGGGGAGATAGTCTCTTCAGTGAGCTGGTCTCCTCTGCCCCGATCCCAGATGGGTTCAGGGAGCCCGACATGTCCTACTACACCGGGAAGGGAGACCCGGTCCAGCACGTCCATTGGTTTGAGGATGTGGTCTCGATCCGACAGATGTCGGATGGCTTCAAATGTAGGCTCTTTACCATCACTCTGAAGGAGAAGGCCAGAGAGTGGTTTCACCAGCTTCCGGCCAGTTCCATCTACTGCTTTGAGGACCTCCGCCAGGGGTTCATGCTGAGGTTCACGACCTCGAAGAAGAGGAAGAGGGAGTCAGAGTCCCTGTTTTGCATCAAACAGGGGTAAATGAGACTCTAGGTAGCTACGTCGATCACTTCCGGGAGGAGGTCACCCAGGTTCAGGAGATGGCGGGCCACACTCTGATGATGGCCTTCACCTTGGGGCTGCAGCAGGGTTTCTTTTGAATGGAGTTGAAGAGGATTCCCCCCTCTCCTACGAGGAGTTGATGGAGAGGGCGGCGAGAGAAGTCGACGGGGAGGCGTTGAACCCGGGTTTGCCCGGAGGTTAGCCAGGTGGGCTACGGAGGAGGAGAGGCCAAGAGGAGGCAGAGGACAGGAGGAAAGAAGAGCTGAGCCATGGCAGAGGTATCATCCACAATAGCAACCCAGGTGGGGGCCCCGGGAGCTGAATAAGCAGCTAGGGTGGAGGCCCGAATGGCAGGAGCAAGGGGCGAGGAGAGGGTTTCGCGGAGGGGACAACTGCCAAGGAGGCCAGGGCCAGTTCTACCCTCCAGGTGGGAGGCAGGACCAGAGGCCCCCTCCTCGATAAAGAAGAGGCTATGGCCGTAGCCATGGGGGAGAGGAGAAGAGCCGCACGAAGGAGAAGAAGGGAGGTCAGGGTATAGTTACCCTACTGTGACTTCCATCAGGAGGAAGGGCACGCCACGGCCACGTGCCCTGAGTTCCTCGAGATGAGAGGAAACAGGGAGCAGCAGCAGCAGCAATAAGACCGCCAAGGGTTGCGGATTGAGGAGGTCCCGCCTCGGGCTTAGGGGGACAGGTGCGAAGACCGGGCAGATGTGGGAACCCGGGGAGGGATCAGAGTGATCCATGGGGGGGGGGGGATCGAAGCTTCCCATAAGACGAGCCTCCACACAATGTACTGACGGAGCGTCGGCTCCACATCCCAGGCCCCTCCCCTGAAATAAAGAATCACCTTCACGGTCAAGGACATGCCGGGTCACGAAGACCCCTTTTGCGATGCGCTGGTCATCCAGACGGTCATCGAGTATTTCACCATCTCTCAGATCCTCATCGACAACGGGAGCTCAGTCAACGTCATCTTCAAGAAGGCGTTTGACGCGATGAAGGTGGAGGCCAGAAGGGTGTTGGCCTCAGATGGGCCCCTATTTGGCTTCTCGGGGGAGAGGAAGGAAGTCGAAGGAGGGGTAGGACTCCAAGTCTCTCTGGGAGGGCAGTCCCGCAACTGCAAGTTCATCATTATGGACTCTCCTAGCAGCTACAAAGCCATCTTCGGGAGGCCCCTCATCAGTGCATTCCGCTGCGTCCCCTCGTCCTTCCACCAATGCCTAAAGTTCAATGTCGAGGGGGTCCAGGTCCGGGTCCGCAGAGACCCTATGATGGCAAGGGAATGCTATGTCACCGTCGTAAACTCCATCTCATGGCAGGAGGGTGCTGAAGAGATGTGGTGGAGGATGTAGGAGGCAGAGCAGGGGGTTGGCCCGGAGGAGATGGAGGTGGAGGAGAGTTGCGCCCAGAAAGAGAAGGTGAAGAAAGTTCGGGAGCCGGCCGAGGCAATGGCCGTGGAGGAAGCCGAGGAAGAGGACCTTGCCCCAGGAGGAGGGGATGCTGAGGAATGGGGGGAGCGACCTCGCCTGGAGGCGGCTGAAGAGGTGGTGGAGATGGAGGTTCTCACCCTCGGAGGCAAGGTGGAGATGGTTCGCGTAAGAGGGGGGCTGACCCCGGAGGCCCAAGGCAAGATGCTGGAGTGCATTCAGAAGAATGCGGACATCTTCGCTTGGAGAGCTGCAGAGATGCCCGGGATCGACGCCGACGTGGCCTGCCACCGCCTCATCCAGGATCCGTAGGCTACCCCCTCCAACAGAAGAAGAGGCCCATAGCGGACAGGTTGGCCGAGCCGATTCAAGAGCAGATGACCAAGATCCTTAAGGCCGGTTTTGTATCCGAGATCCAATACCCTGGCTGGGTCTCCAATGTTGTAATGGTTAAAAAAGGAGACTGCCGAGGGCGCATGTGTGTTGATTTTTCTCTTCTTAATAAATCATGCTCTAAGGATTGTTACCCTTTGCCTCGGATCGACGCACTGGTTGACTCAGCCGTTGGTTTCCCTGTAATGAGTATTTTAGATGCATTTTCAGGTTATCACCAGATTAGGATGCACCCTCCCGAAATCAAGAATGTCTCCTTCATCACCGGGGATGGGTGCTACTGCTATAAGATGATGCCCTTCGGGCTAAATAACGCAGGGGCAACCTATCAAAAAATGATGGATAGGGTCTTCCGAGAGCAGAAGGGAAGAAACCTGGAAGTATACGTCGACGACCTCATGATCAAGAGTCGAGACGGAGTCTTTCACCTCCAAGATCTGGAGGAAAACTTTGCCACCCTGCGCGAGTACAAGATGAGGCTAAATCCCTTGAAGTGCGTCTTCGGGTAAAGCAAGGGCAAATTTCTGGGCCACCTTCTCACCCTCGCTGGGGTAGAACCCAATCCCGACAATGTCTTGGCGATTATGGAGCTGGGGTTGCCTCGGAATGCAAAGAAGGTGCAACGGTTGACAGGGAAGCTGGCAGGGTTGAGCAGATTTCACTCCCGGGCCAGGGAGAAGTGCTCTCCTTTCTTCAGGACCTTGAGAGGAGGTCGGAAGTTCGAATGGACCTCGGAATGTGAGGAGGCATTCCAGGCATTGAAGAGGCAGCTGACTCAAGACCCCCTGCTCTAGGGGCCAAAGGAGGGTGAGGACCTGTTCTTGTACTTAGGGGTCGGGGAGGAGGCCCTTAGTTCTATTTTAGTTCGGGAAGAGGGGAAGAAACAGCTCCCGATTTATTATGTGAGTAGGGTGTTGAGGAAGGTCGAGCTCCGCTATCCTATTTTTGAGAAGCTGGCCTTCGCCCTAATAAACTCGGCCCAAAGGCTCCGACCTTACTTCCAAGCACATTCGATCCGAGTGGTGGCTGACCACCCCCTCCGCAACATATTCGAGGGGGTGGAGCATTCGGGAATATTGGCTAAGTGGTCGGTGGAATTGAGCGAGTTCGACATCTCCTTCGTTCCCAGCCTCTCGATTAAGGCCCAAGCTATGACCGACTTCCCGGCAGACTATGTGATCAAGGTGGCGGAGGGGGAACTCACTCGCCCAGTGCCTTGGAAGTTCATGGTGGACGGTGTCTCGGGGAGGCATTCCATTGGAACGGGGGTCATCTTGGAAAGCCCCTAGGGAACGAGGATCGAGCAGACAGTGGTGATACATTTCCCCATCACCAATAATCAAGCCGAGTACGAAGCCGTGATTGCGGGTCTGCGCTTGTCCAGGGAACTAGGGGTGAATGATGTGGAGGTCCTCACTGACTCTATGGTTGTGGCTTCCCAGATTAACGGGGAGTTCGAGGCGAGGGAGCCGACTCTGCAGCTCTACTTAGCAAAGGTAAAGGGAGTCATCGGCACCTTCTAGACTTTTTTACATTCGACACGTGCCCAGGGAAGAGAGCGAGCAGGTAGATCAGCTGGCAAAGCATGACCCCCGGGTGGGGGGTACCCTCACAGATCTCTTCTGCCCATCAGTTGAAGAGGGGGAGCTGATGGAGGTGGAATAGCACCCCTCGTGGATAAATCCCTTCTCAACGTACTTGTCCACTAGGGAGTATCCTGAGGGGATGAACAAGAAGAGGCTCAAGTACAATTTAGCATACTATATCATGCGAGACGGCCAGCTATACCGAAAGATCCTCTCTAGGATGTTGGCACGCTGCATGGCCGAGAGGGAGGTCCCGAGAATCTTGGAGGAAATTCACTCTGGGGAGTGTGGGTGCCATTCCGGGAGTCGAAACTTGGAAGGCCGGATCATCAGGCAGGGATATTTTTTGCCGACCCTAAGCCGAGACGTGACGAAGTTCACGAAGGAGTGTCATAAGTGCCAACTGTTCACTCCTCTCCAGTTAAAACCGGCCCAACGCCTCAGGAGTATCACAGCCCCCTGGCCATTTGAAATCTGGTGAATGGACTTGGTTGGGCCCTTCCCCCAGGCCAGGGGCCAGAGAAGGTTCCTGCTCATGATGATTGATTATTTCTCTAAGTGGCTGGAACTTAAGGCGTTGGCCAAGGTAACCTCCCAGGTCATCAGGAACTTCATATGGTGGGAGATTATCTGCCTTCACGGGTTTCCTCAGGCCATTGTCACGGACAACGGACCTCAGTTCTCCAGCACCGAGTTCATTAGCTTCTACGGACAGCTCGGGATCGATCTTAGGTTCGCCTCGATTCATCACCCCAGGAGCAACAGGCAGGTAGAGGCGGCGAACAAGATCATTGTTAAACTCCTCAAAAAGAAGGTAGAGAATCTGAGAGGAAGCTGGGTGGAGCAGCTCCCTTCGGTCCTCTGGGCCCTTAGAACCACACCCAATACAACAACAATAGAGACTCCTTTTAAACTCTCCCATGGGTGCGAGGCAATAATTTCGATAGAGTTCGAGGTCCGAACCCCTCGGGTGGTCAAGGCTGGAGAGGGTAGAGAGGAATGGAGGGCCGAGAATGTGGAGGAGCTGCGACTCTCACTCGACATGGTTGAGGAGGTGAGAGACCTCTCTGCCATCAAGCAAGAGGAAGCGAAGAGAAGAATGGCAAAATACATTGACAAGCACGTCAGGGTCAAACAATTCGCAGAAGGGGACTTGGTCTTAAGAAAAGTGGATGTCGCGGGGAGGTCAGCTACCGTAGGGAAGCTCAATCCCAACTGGGAGGGACCATACATTGTATAGGAGGCATTGAAGTCGGGAGGGTACCGCCTCCGGAATGTGGAGGGCGAGACCCTAAGTCTCACCTGGAGTGGTGATGACTTAAAATATTTTTTCCCCTGAGTCATGTAAATGTCGTTTCAGTTTCTAACAAAGCTTTTGTTGATGAACTTGCGCCCTGACGATGAAAAGCGCAAATGCGAGTCCTCCCCAGACCCCCGAGCAGGTCCCGCTGTCAGGCTCCCATCAAGCTGGCAGGGATGGATGTCACTCGGAGGAGTCTGCCTTAGACCTTGAGCAGATCCCGCTGCCAGGATCCTATCAAGCTGGCAGGGCTGGATGTCATTCGGAGGAGTCTGCCTTAGACCCCGAGCAGATCCCGTTGTCAAACTCCCATCAAGCTGACAGGGCTGGAAGTCACTCGTAGGAGTCCTCCCCAGACCCCCGAGCAGATCCCGCTGCTAGGCTCCTATCAAGCTGGCAGAGCTGGATGTCACCCGGAGGATTCTGTTTTAGACCCCGAGCAGATCCCGCTGCCAGGCTCCCATCAAGCTGGAACGACTGGATGTCACTCGGAGGAGTCTGCCTTAGACCCCGAGCAGATCTCGCTGCCAAGCTCCCATCAAGCTGGCATGGCTGGATATCACTCGGAGGAGTCTACCTTAGACCCCGATCAGATCCCGCTGCCAGGCTCCCATCAAGATGGCAGGGCTGGATGTCACTCGGAGGAGTCTGCCTTAGACCCCGAGTAGATCCCGCTGCCAGGCTCCCATCAAGCTGACAGGGCTGGTAGTCACTCGGAGGAGTCTGCTTTAGACCCCGAGCAGATCCTGCTTCCAGGCTCCCATCAAGCTGACAGGGCTGGATGTCACTCGGAGGAGTCTGCTTTAGACCCCGAGAAGATCCTACTGCCAGGCTCCCACAAAGCTGGTAGGGCTGGATGTCACTCGGAGGAGTCTGCCTTAGACCCCGAGCAGATCCCGCTGCAAAGCTCCAATCAAGCTGACAGGGCTGGAAGTCACTCGGAGGAGTCTGCCTTAGACCCCGAGCAGATCCCGCTACCAGGCTCCCATCAAGCTGATAGGGTTGGAAGTCACTCAGAGGAGTCTGCCTTAGACCCCGAGCAGATCCCGCTGTCAGGCTCCCATCAAGCTGGCAGGGCTGGATGTCACTCGGAGGAGTCTGTCTCAGACACTGAGCAGATCCCGCTGCCAGGATCCCATCAAGCTGGCAGGGCTAGATGTCACTCGGAGGAGTCCATCCCAAACCCTGACCAGACCCCGGGAGCCCCGCTCAGACCCCTACTAACCGATGTGGGCGGGGGACCTCAGCAGGAGCAGCGTATAAGGGAAGGAGTTAGCCGCCCTTGTCACGAAGGGATCGACGGGTCGACTAAGGGATCTCGGCACGATGGCGAGCCAGGAAAGCTGGACCCGACCTAGAGATCGGCGGGTACCATGGAAGGGGTCCAGGCGGCGAAGGAGCTAGCCGCCCCCATCACGAATGGATCGGCGGGTCGACGAAGGGATCTTGGCACGATGGCGAGCCAGGAAAGCTGGCCCTGGCCTAGAGATGGGCGGGTCCCATGGAAGGGGTCCAGACGGCGAAGGAGTTAGCCGCCCTCGTCACGAATGGATTGGCGGGTCGACGAAGGGATCTCGGCACGATAGCGAGACAAGAAAGCCGGCCCCGGCCTAGAGATCGGCGGGCCCCAGGGAAGGGGTCCAGGCGGCGACAACTCGGCCGCGCCAAGGCCCCCAGAAAGCCGGCCGGTACAAAGTCCAAACGCATGCCAGGGTTTTCTCGCCCACCCAATGATGCGAATGGGGTAGCGAGCCCGGATGGAGTAGGCGAGTCACTCCCTCGCATCGCGGCTATCCAACTTACCCCTCGCTCCTAAGCCTAAGTTCAGAGTCTAAAATGAGCGGATGACTTCACTCGCTCGCTCAATGCCGCAACGTCCAAGAGAACATTCAAGGATAAAAGAAATCATAACAAGTGTGAGAATCAAGGGGAAAATGCGAGAAATAAAGATATTCGCGTTTCAGATCAAAAAAGAGCTTTGTACATTGGGGAAATCAAAAGAGGTAAAACAATTACAAAAACTGGGCTCTGGCCTGCGTCAATGCTGCGACAAAAGTGGGATGCATGCAAGCTCCCGGCGAGGCGAGCCCTGAGCGGAGGGCCCTTATATAGGGTGGTAGGGCCCGTCGCCCGGCTCTGGTATCGGAAGGAACAGCTCCGGTACCACCTCACTCTCTAGAAGCTTGGCACCATCGTCCTTGTTAAGGTTGGACCTCTGCAGCGTCTGTAAAGTGTATTTCGCCGCGCTGGACGCATTATTCTGCATCATCACTTCGATCTCGTGATCGTTGTAATGAGCGAGCTTGCAGATGCTTGTAGATGTCGGCGGGGCGGCCGCTGCAGCCTCCAACGTGTACACTCGCTTCTGATGCGCCTGCTTCTCCTGTTGGAGGGTGGAGATCTCAGTGCCCAGCCGGCTGGTAGTCGCCGCGTCCTGTGAAAGGGAGAACAACCGAGTTATGTTATGCGGGAGGGAGGAAAGGTTGAGGCGAGTCGAGAAACCTA